>DWJQ01002035.1:0-10149 GCA_018248915.1 Hesperia meskei straton | reverse complement strand
CTCGTCGCGCTGCCGCTCGGCGAGCGCGGCCGCGCGCGACGCCTCGTCCGCCTCGCGCCGCCACGCCTCGCACGCCGCGCGCGCCTGTGCGATCCGCTCGTCCCAACGCGCTGCCAGCGCTCGCGACGCCGCCACCTGGTTGACCATGCGATTTCAGTACAAGTCATGCACTTACGCGGATGCTAAGCTCCAAATGTTACGCTCTCGAGCAGTAAACACATATAACCACGTTCACGGACACGAAATGTGGAACTACTTTACTATTGAACAATGTTTTGTGTCCGTGAACGGTGTCTACGTATATGTTGCATTATCGCGGAGTGTTTAGAGCTTTATATCTACTAGTGTATGATTTGTGACATTAGTATTTTTTCTGAGATACAACATTTTATTTAGAAAAAGATGATTACCAAAGAGAAAACATCACATTATGTACTTAAATATGTATGTACGAGACAATTAAACTAGTCAGAGACTGACCTCCTCGCGCAGGCGGGAGACCTCTCCGCCGGCGCCGGGCGAGGTGCCGAACTCGAAGGGCGCGGGCGCGGCGCCGTACGAGCCGGCCTTCATGTGCGAGTTGAACAGGCGCTCCGGCTCGGCGTAGCGCAGGAAGGGCGGCAGCGGGGAGCCGGCGGGCGGCGCGGGGGGGGAGAAGCCGCGCACGCGCGGCGGGATGTTGACGGGCGCAGAGCCGCTCAGCAGCTCGCCGTCCGACAGGTCGCGGTCCAGCGACGCCACCAGGTTCAGCGGGTCGTCCAGGTGCAGGTCGTCTAGCGCGTTGCCCACCACCTCCTGTCACGTTGGAACATCACAAAACATTGTATTCAGTTACCAATTAAATCCACTAATATCTATCTTGTCGAATTTTTACCTACAGTAAAATTAAATTACGTGAAAGTACAATGTCCTAAACTAATAGATTAGCTTTGCTACTCGTTTTATATACAAAACTTGTTTCAGTACCTAGTAAGCATTTTTAATAAACACTGTTCATAACTTATTGTGGTATGATTTGATTTGTATAAAAACAATGAGAATTTTACTACCCGGTATCAGGCCAGATAGGCCGAACAGTTACCATATTTATCCGTTTTACCTCTAGTCTAACCCCGCCAACAAGACAATTTTGTGAGAACCCTACAATAACATAGAACCTACCTGAAGAACAGTAGCATCGAAGGTGGCGCGGGGCGGCCACGTGGAAGTAGGCAGGGGTTTATCGTCGAACGGCAGCGCGGCGCGGGGCGCGGGGGGCGCAGGCGCGCGGCCGGCGCTGGAGCCCCCGCTCGACGTGGAGGCGCACTCGGAGCCTTCGCCACTCCCGTTGGCGTGCGGGGTAGGCGACGGCGCGCGCGCTAACAGCGGGCCCAGTAGACTCACGTCCTTCTTGTCCGGCAGCGCCGATGATAATAAATCCGCTAGATTCGTCCCGCAGTCCAACGCGCCGCTCGGCTCGCGACCTCCCATTTCGTCCGCTGAAAGAACAACAATTAGCACATTAGGATTGTTTAAATTCAAAATCACATAAGTGTTTGTCAATACATGTTAGTTTTTCAATATGTTTTAGTACTTATTTTTTAGATTATAATATTGTTCCTTGGAGGGAAATCACCGAAAGGGACTGCAAAAATATACCCTCCTAAAATTAACTTATGAACCTCATTGAAAAGTAATTATAATAGTAACAAAAGAGGCAACATTGTTGAGGTAATTAATATTTCCACCGGCCATCGGAGACTTACGTTCGACGTGCGCAAAGGCACAGAACAGCCCGCGGGGGCAGTAGCCGGCCTGTTGGACATCGTTGCACTTGGTGGACTTGTAGATCTCGGGGTGGAACTGCTGCTCGGTGCGCGTGTGGCAGTAGCCGCAGCCGTCGCCCGCCTCGCAGTTGTTCGGCTCGCCCCACTCCTCGCCGTGCTTCACGTTGGGGCACGGCGTGCTCCGATACTTGTACTTGCGCGGCGATCTACGCTTGTCCTGAAAACCACTCCAATTAGTCACGGGCCCCGACAAAAAAAACCCAACGTTACGACAAACGAAACTCACTTTACTATTGTGATACTGTGGGCAAGCGTACCCTTGTCTACATAATCTAGGTGGTCTTTTACATGGTTCGGTTTTATATGATGATAACACATAATTTGTATCTGAAATGAAAGAAAAAACAATGTAAGAATTCGATCACTGTTAGGCCAATATAATAATTTTGAGTACGACATCTACTGTAGCTAATTATCGTATAATTTTGTACAACAGGAACAAAAATACGTGTTCGATATGGTGATGAATTATGATCTAGCTAAAATTTACTTCCAAGCGGTGTTAGTGAGAAATAATGCAATGATTTCGAAGTATGGCTGTGGAAATGACCGATGGATCAAACGACTACCAAAGCGTTGAATGTTAAATAAATGACATGCAAATTAAAACACCAATGATGAACATGCCTTGCCACTTGGGATCCTCATTCATTAGATTCCGTTCTCTATCTAGGGCGTTGGGGGCGCCAGCGTCGCCGTCGGCGGCGTCGGGGTTTTCTAGGGCCTGCAGCTCCCTCACGTCGAGCACGGGCGGGCGCAGGTCGGGCGCTCCGTGGGCGAAGGCGCAGTGCGCGCCGTTCTTGGTGCAGAGCCCCCGGGCGTCGGTATCGTGCACGCACATGCACGTCTTGTAGTAACGTAAGTGATAGCGGCGCTCCGTGTCGCCCGCCGTACGGTGCAGGTACGGACATCTACAACAGTTCTCCGATGTTATTTTTACTGAACAAAAAATGTTCTTTTTGTGCCTTGAATTGAAAAATCCTCAGTTTTCAATTAAGGTTTTTAACAAATCACGTTTTTAGAAACTTTTTTGTAAGTACTCAAAATAATAATAATATTTCCAAAAAGATTTCTATATCAATTGAGCTACATGAGTAATAAATGTAAATTAAGTGATTACAATTCAAAGTTAGACTATTATAATCTTAGTGATCAATGCAAAATTGCAGATATATTAGGTATTTCTTTTCAAAATTGTTCATGGTTTAGTTGTATATCAAGATGTCTCAGCAAAAAAAAATTTAAATGTGCCTCGTCCTAGTAGTAGATTACATAGGAAGTTGTTCAATTTACTTGCTTTTCGCACAAATATGGGGCAACATTCACCACTTTATCATATGTTGTCAAGTTACAACGAAATAGGTCCGGATTTTGATATTTTCACAAATTTTTTTGTCATAGACAAAAGAACTTCTTAAAAATATATATCAAAAATACATATCGTGTGTACCCGTCACCCGTACATCATAGTAAAATGTGTAGCATTCCGCAATGAGTTAAGTTTAATATCATATACTATATGTTACTAACTACTAAGTGAGTAAAAGTTTCTAACAGATAAAAGGAGGTTCTCAATTCATCTATATATGTTTATTTTTTTGTGTGTTACCTCAGTACTTCAAACTGGGTGAACCAATTTCGATAATTCTTTCATCCCATTCAAAAAGTAATTAGTGCCGTCTGATCCCATAAAAATTTAAGCGAGATCTGAGGTCAGTTTTAGAATTATTCTCAATAATTTTAAATAAATTTTATGCTCATTACCTCATAACTTTTGAATAGGTGTTCCGATTTTGATTATGCTTTTTTGTTTTTTAGTGCTTGTTGTATGGTCCCTTATAATTTTGGTTGTTTTTGAGTTATTTCGACCTTAAAGTCTGTTATTTTTTTATTAACAGTTATATTTATATGCCGTTACAACTCTATTATCAGCACTTTAGAAGACACAGTATCTACAATTTTTCCCATTAGAGAGAAACACCTATATAAAGTAATTGATTGATTGGTACAAAGATGTTATTAAGACTAGAATTCATTTACATTTATTTTGTTTGTAGTATGGAAAACAAAACGTAAGTGGAGAAATTTCAATTAGAGTTAGCGGGTATGAGAAGTAACTGTAAATGGAAATATCAAGAAAATTAACAGGAGGCATACTTTTATTGCCTTTCTTCTAACTAGTTATGGGTAGTGTCACCATTATTTTCACCACAGAACAATGGAATGGAGAATGGTATCAAAACAGAAAGGTATAGTCTCTCCTCATACTCCCCAAATTTAGGTACATTCACAATTCGGTCGGATTATGTCGAGCTATTGGTAAACAAAATATTTCTCTCATGAATTTTAGCTTACCATACAAGCCCCAAAGTAAAGCTATAGTAGCAATTGCTAAAGTCGATTTGAACAATCACTTCATTGAAGAAGAAACACGGAATACCAAAATGATACAAAACAAAGCAATGACAGTATAAGTATGTACTCACTCGTCCCCATCCTCGCAAATCCCTGAAGTTTCATTATATTTGGTACAATAGTTATCCGCGCTATAATTGAACGATCCATCTCTTTTCCTTACAGGTCTTCTTCTTCGCTGATTATTAAAATGCCAATGAAAACATGTGAAAGGTCTATGTTGTGTACATTTATGTTGGAGGAACGATGGGCACTGCTCCACTCGGAATTCCTTGAGATATCTGCAACAGGAGACCGCAGAACTTAGTGAATCGTATGTCGCCAAAATCTACATTTACAGTACTTTCACTTTCAACTAAAAAAAATATCCAAAGACGAAATTACTTATAATGATTCGGTTTTTCTGTTTGAGCTGTCAACAAAGGCTTAGATTCCGACGGCATTTTGGTGAACTATTATTGCGCCTCTCGCGTCGCGCAGGGCACGCTCACCGATGACCAATTAAAATTCAATATAAGATCACGTGATACGAAATATTTTAGAAAGGTAAAGAATGTAAATAGAAATTAAAAAGCTGAAATATTTCTAAAGATGCACTAAACATTTTCGATTTAAACGACCTTGAACTTAAAATATGTGTTGTTCAGCGTTTATCGCTATCCAGCTAAAAGAATCACAAAAAACTACAAAGACAAACGGTCATGATTTTGACAGAAATGTCACATCGTATGTTTTCTATTTGTCTCTCTCTTTGCTATGGAACTTTTATTTTGCTAAAGTGAGCCAAAAAATAGGTCGCATGCTCAACATTTTGAAAGTATTTTTTATGATTTTTTGTCAACCTTTTTTGTAGCATATTTTATTGTTCTGAAATAAATAAACAACATAAAGTGACAAATATTATATTATGTGCAATTCAATGAATCTCATTATATGAAGTAAAATGCATATATATTTTTATTATATTAAAACATAAATTAAAAAGAATATTATCACAAAACAAACTTAACAATATTTTTAAGTTCTGTTCTATTTAAGTATTTAAGTGTATTCAGTGCATCTTTTACTAAATTCCGTCGTATTTGTTCCTTGTAATATTGTAATACTTCAAATAACAATATTAGATGTAAAGCCAATAATCTTTTGTTGTGTGTGTTTATTTGGGTCGTTTGATTTTAAAATAAATATCCCAGTTTTTAGACTTGCAACATTGATGAGAACGGCGAGCCAATAGAAACACGTTTTAAATTTTCTTCGTTTTTTGGACCAATGAGGAGCCGTATTTATTACCAATCACGAAGCGTTTCCCTTGGCGTCAGTGCCACCCGCCCGTCGCCCGCCATCCATTCTCCTGTTGTCCGCCATTTTGAGCATATGATTGTTGTTTAGGTAGACTCGTGGAAATTGTGTTAAATAGTTGCATTTTGGAGAGATTATCGTAAAAAGGTGTGTAAAATTGCAGAATTTTACATGAAGCTTGTTTTTAATTACAATTTCTTGAAGGAACGATTGTTTTTGGGTTCAATTTCGACATCCCATTATTTGGAGAGTAGCGTTGCAACATCTTATCTATTTATTTGTGTATGACTAATTGTGTTGATTATTATTCCAGTCAATCATGGCACGTACCAAGCAGACCGCGCGTAAGTCGACGGGAGGTAAAGCGCCCCGTAAACAGTTGGCTACAAAAGCGGCGCGTAAATCAGCACCCAGCACTGGTGGCGTGAAAAAGCCCCATCGATACCGCCCTGGTACGGTAGCCCTGAGAGAAATTCGTCGCTACCAAAAGTCTACTGAGTTGCTGATCCGTAAACTGCCATTCCAGCGACTCGTGAGAGAAATCGCTCAGGATTTCAAAACCGATTTGCGTTTCCAGTCCGCTGCCATCGGAGCTCTGCAGGTGTGTATTATTTATTTTTAGTACATTATTAGTATTATTAACATCATTTGGCAACATTATTATTTTTATTATAATATAATTGAAATTTGGCAGTCAGTTAGTCAATTTATTTCTTTATTTACAAGAAAGACATAGAAATTAATCTATAACCTCCATTATGCTTATTTATCAAAATAATACATCATCAATCAATTATCTTATTTGATAAGTAGAGGGTGGTTAAATAAATGCAAAGATAAATATTATTACCATCATAATTATATTTCAATGTGTCGTTAAAATTGTCTTCATTAATTTCAAAATTAGTGACAATTGTATTTTTAATTCCAGGAAGCTAGTGAGGCATACCTCGTGGGCCTGTTTGAAGACACCAACTTGTGCGCCATTCATGCCAAGCGTGTCACTATTATGCCTAAAGACATCCAGTTGGCCCGGCGAATCCGTGGAGAGCGAGCATAACTTAGATTTATAATACTTTATGATAAATTATTAATTGTATCTCGAATAGACATAAGTTCTATATTATATCTATTCACTTTTTTTGTAATGTCTCCCATTTTTAACATCGTAATCATACAATTAGTGTAAGGAGGCATCAGAACTGATTGTTTTTATGTTGTCACACATACAGCTGTAATGTTTCACATGTTGTCTGTACCTTGTACTAACACATAAGGGAAACTGGTCTTCATTTAGTAAAAATCACTTGTGCTAATTACGTAAGATACCACCAGGTTGTAACAGTGTATGTTTTAGACATAGTATTGTGTTAGTGACTCGTGGTTTGCCTTGGTAGTGTAATAGGTCTAGACAAAGGGTTGTCAACCAAGTATGTAAGGATGGATTGCTTGGAGTATTATGCCCTTAATGATTTGTGTAATTGATAATTTGGTTATAATAAATTTAATTTAGGATACAATACATTGTTTGATTTATATGTTTTACTACCAGCTGCCCACATATTTATATTAACAACTAGCGACCCGCCCCGGCTTCGCACGGGTGCGTGACTAATAGATATTATAATACCTATAAACCTTCCTCTTGAATCACTATCTATTAAAAAAAACCGCATCAAAATCCGTTGCGTAGTTTTAAAGATTTAAGGACAAAGGGACAGAGAAAGCGACTTTGTATTATTAGCATACAAAAAATATTAACTAGTACATACATAATTTTATTAGCATATTATTTAAATAAAAGTACATACAGGTAGGTAGATAAAAATGCTTGTTATAACTATGATTGTGGACCAAACTTATTTATTCACCATAGTTGACCAATGGGAGGTTGCTATCTTGCTAGTCCTATCTTGATAAAAATCCATAGTCCCAGAACCGACAGTCATAAAAGATAGGGATAATAATTATATAAAGTAAAAAATTTGTCTGTATTAGTTGTAAATGTACGTTAACGATATCAAACGATTAAAGGAGGGAATAGATGTCCGATTTTTTCTCTGATAGTCTGATCAGACAATCGAATCGGATGCGTATTTGTAAACAAAACAAAATGTATGGCACGAGTGCTTTCCGATTGTCTGATCAAACTATCGGAGAGAAAAATCGGACGTCTATTCCCTCCCATAAGGCTATTATCGGAACAGACTATCGGCGAGAAAAATCGGACGTCTATTGCAGCTCACGTCACGAATTATAAATTGCCCTCCCCCTCGTTCAAATTCAATAGGTAACAATCTCATACAGGTTTACTTTACTTTCATGCCGCCCTGCCGCCGTGATCCATTTGCCATAGCGTATGATACATGCATTAGCCGCCTCTCATACGTTGTACATGCCTTGCTCGCCCACTTGCGGTTCCCCTGGAGATGGACTCAATGTTCAATAGAAGCGGTTTCAGTATTTTGTGTGGATGAGTTTTCCATGGCTCCCACGACAGGGAATCTTACTGGGACGCTGGGGCGCTATGGGTGTATAGTTATTTAGTGACTAAGTTACAATGTGGTTTTCTCAATTTTGCTACACCAAAGACAGTAAAATGCACACTTATAATTGCACACAGAGAGAAAATCCTTACTACACATAAATACATACCTATAAGTTTTATGTTCATAGCTATAATAACAAAGGAGCAGACAAATCACACATTTGTAATGTTTAATGTCACTAGATTTTACTTTCATTCTTACTATCACCCAAGACTATTATCAATACCATATGCATCAAAGAAAGAACAAGAGAGCAGTAGCTCTTAAGCTCTGTTCATTTTAAAATGATAAATTGTTAGGTAGATAGCTCGAGCAAGGTGTTAGCTTGATAGCAGGGCAGTGACTTCCACTTCTGATCAGCTTCTGTTGCTTTCTCTTAATTTGCTGGCAAGGGATTGGGTTTACCCCTGCTAAAATCACAGATGGAAAGGTATCAAAATAATAACAACATTAATATAATAATAACAATGTTTAATTATGACTACTAATACTCAACTGATTCATTACATGCTTAAACTATGCTGCAACTTTTGCCTCTTCTGCTTCTATTTCCTTTAATCTTCTTTCTATATCTGCCACACTCAAACCATTTTCTTTATTATATTTATAGCTTAGTAAAAGTTGAGTTTTTTCAAGACCTTTTATTCTATCATAGAGAGTTTTGTCAAACTCCTGATCCATGTCATTTTCTTCTCTTAAAACACAAAAATAAATAAGGAACACAGCAACACTGGTCACCACACTGTATGGTTGATACCACGGCATATTGGGTCGGTTACTGGACTTTACTATTGGCACAACACGCCTCTTAGCTGCTTCACTCGTAGAAAATTTTATTGGGCCATTTTCAGCAGAGTCTACATTGTTACTGAAAAACCTCCTAAGTTGATTTAATCTTAATATGTTCCTGAAACAAAAACATGGTTTGTTGGGATAAAAACCAGGATAGTGACCATTTTGTAATTATGTGCTTTACAATTTACCTATATTTGAGACACCGAGCATATGGAACTGCCACTCCATGCCCAAATAAACTTATTACTAGTGCTTACACTTCAATTTAGCATGTAAGCAAAATTTACTAAGGGCATGTCTAAATCAAACCGTTAATTTTAAATTTACCTTAAATATAATGTGGATAAGTGGTATCTATGTGCTGTGCAATAATAACATTTCACAGATCAAATGTGAATGGAGTATAACAACTATTACAAATGAATTAGCACTTAGTGAAGGAGAATATTGTTAGAAAACTTAAACAACTGCAAGTTTTTCTAACGTTTAATGAATTAATTTATTACATTTTTAAATTATGTTAAATTGAAGTAAAAATGCTGCTCTGTAATAACTACTCTGAAGAATATACCAGCTATTTCACAACCATATGAAAAATTTTAATTAGTCATTGTAGAGACCACAATTTGTCATAATAGGTATGTTGCATTGTGCTGCAATTATTGTTTATTTTGTTTAAGAACATTATTACCTATGAAATTTCAAACAGGTGAAATTTAATTCAAAGTATAAAAATTCAATTCAATATACTTTTGACTAAAAATGTTATTTCAATAACACCTATATATGCATGTATAAAATAATGTGAATGATTTAATTAGGGCAGCTATAATAAAGAGCAGACCCTTGGATTTATAATAATGATGAAGACATGGACTGTGATGTGATTATTATGAATGATGAATATTAAATGAATGTACTGAATTACTGAAACACCGGTACAACCAACAAGTATTACCTGATTTGACTAGGATTTCGGTACATCTTGGTTGAATAATAGACACAAAAAGAATAATTTAATTATAGAACATGCATTTTCTTTATAATAATAAATTTTAATTTTTTGGTTAGGCTAACAGTAAGCAGTGACATAACATTATGACATGACATGACATGACATCAGTGTTGCCAACCCCAAAAGACTAGAAAACAGCAACTCGCCTTAAAAAAACAGTAGAAAGCAGTAGATAAAGAAAAAAAGGAAGATTTCATAATTTTGCTCATATAATTAAATATTAAACAATTTTCTTTGTAACTAGAACTCA
>DWJQ01002034.1:0-10149 GCA_018248915.1 Hesperia meskei straton | reverse complement strand
GTTTTCCAAAAAATCTTTGCTCTAGTGTTAAAATCCAGCGAGGAAACAGACTACTACGTTTGTATGGGCTGAACGAGGCTCGGGCTTCCTCTTAACTTACCTTATGGTTAACACTAGAATTTGTATTGTAATGATACTGACATAAAAGATATGAACTTCATAAATTATAGTATAGCGAAGAAATAAAAACTATCTTAAATTACCTCAACACTCTTACACCACTATTCTTCACCAATTATCATATTATTATGAGTCCTTCACTTCACACTCACATCACTTAACCCAGCTAAACCCATTTTTTATCACCCTACGTAGGCACGGGCAGGTTCTTAGCGACCAGCAGCAGTATCTGCTCTATACTGAAGCACCAGTTGGCGATGTCCTTGGAGACCTGGCACCAGTACTCCCCGTGGTGCGGCTCGGCCGCCTTGCAGCGCGCCTTCACGTCCTCCTGTTGTTGCTCGTTGCCGTGAAGTAATTCGAACTTGTAGAAGAACGCCCACGCGTCGCCCAGGTCTGGGTCGATTTTTACCTGTCGAATTGGATTTTTGGGTGAATCGCGCTTACTCGTGAAATTGGATTTTTCGGTGAATGGTTCTTCTTGTGGAATTGGATTTTTGATTCACCTGTGGATTATTTCTTTTACACTACTTTCACATTCGATATGTAATGAAGCTTGATAAATTGCATCCCACACAAATGCCAGCTTTCCACCTGTGTGATTATGGTTCATTGCAGATTGCAGACTGACAACCAGAATTAAAAATGTCGTAAATAAACTAAATGATAAACGTAAGATAAATTGAATGCGTACAGGTAAGTAAACCTTGAATTTTATCGTATACAACATTCGCGAAACTGGCATCATGTATTCGAGAGCTGACGCACATAGACAAAACGTGGCTAAAACAAGGCCGCCATATTGTCAAGCTGCAAGAAGCCGCGCACTCACCGTCCTGTTGAACCACTCGCGGCACTTGCCGAGCTTGCGCTCGCTCCAGAACAGCTGCGACACGGCCAGCAGCACGTGCGCGTCGTGCTCGCACTTCTTCAACGCGTCCACCTGCAAACAATTGGGGATTGAAAATTTTACTTACAAATTTACAAGCTAAAGTGGACTCTGAGCATAGGTAATAAAGTTGTTTTTGGCGGACAGCGTCATGCAACAATACCATTAAATTTTTGGGAATCACTACATAGTATAAAACAAAGTCACTATTTTTGTCCGTCTGTCTGTTTGTCTGTATGCTTAAATCTTTAAAATTACGCAACGGATTTTGATGCGGTTTTTTGTAATAGGTAGAGTGATTCAAGAGGAAGGTTTTTATGTATAATACATGCATATATTCCCACGAGAACGGGATCCACGCGGGTGAAACCGCGGGCGGACCGCTAGTACCTGTATAAATGGCTAAATGAGCAGACCGCAGACGAGTTCCTTGATGATAATAACACTTAAGTTACGGCTTAACTTTTTGGCCACATCTGCGTTATATATAATATTTGGGGTCTAAAACGCACTAAAACTCAGGTGTAGCCGTAGGCTAAACACGAAATGAGTTTCCAGATACTAAAAATGAGATACAAAATAAAGAGTCTGCGTGAACTGTGCACGTTTTATTAGGACTCGGGTACTCGCGATAGTAAGCACATGTTCCACTCACTTGCTTCCTATGGTAATTTTGAACCGTGTAACTAGGTTGATGTAATAACATTCGTTCCACAGCAGACACATATTTAGTACAATAACAACTTACACTCTTGGTCTTCCTCTGCGGCCGCGACTCCATGAATATCGCTTCAGCCCACAACCGCCCAGCGGTGGGACACTCCTGCAGAGCTTTGGCCATCACTGAGTTCGCTATGTCCACGCTTCCGTTCCGCCTCTCTAGACGTACGCTTTCTAGCCTGGAATAAATGATATACTTTGAAAGTTAATTCAATTTTGCACATTTTTATTCATCCATACTAATATTATTAATGAGAAAGTGTGATTGCTTATCCCTCTTTATGTCAAAATGGAGCAATGTTTCGATGAGATGATTTTTTGGTATGGAGATAGTTGAATAGCTGGAGAGGGACATAGGCAATTTTTATTTTTCTAAAAAATATCTATTATTTATGTGGGGAAGTATGTTTTAAAGTGTCTTTCTGCTGCCTCTGGCCATAAATGTATAACAATGTATTTACCATAACTCAGCATTTTTAGGGTTTCTCAGCCTAGCCTTCTCCAGCACCGAGCGCGCCTTGGTGATGTGCTTCAACTTCTCCTCCAGCCGCGACAGCAGTATCCACATCGGTACGCACGTTGCACATTTCTTCAGCTGTTATACAAAAATATTTAATTATTCCAAGTGCACGTTGTGTATTCTTTATAAAGTGAAACGCACCTTGAAAGTTTATTGAAACCTTTTTCGAAACAAGGATGACGTCACAAGACAAGTGGGAAACGCAAACTGGTATGCTTACAGAGGATTTCGTTCACCCGTTCGTGCTTGGTTGATCCTTAATTAGATACACTAAAGGTTAATGGGTTAATGTTTAAAATATCCTGTCGTGGTCTCTGCTGCGCGTAGCCCACTGTTTCTCTACAATAATATTTTATTGACGGTCGGTAACGTCGGTATGTCACAAAAGTTACCCAGCCAGGATGCCGTTCGAAGGATCCTACTTTCGATTCTTATAGCGGTATTCACAAACAGCACTATGAAGTCTCACAGTGTTAACGAATGTATAGGGTCATTTGGTGTGACAATTGGACCACTGACAGAGCTGTATTAAACGCTATGATACCTCATAGGCTAAGTAGTGCATAAATTTTTTAATGAAGATGGCCATAAGTGAAAACAAACAACAAACCAACACTCACCCCCTGCGTATACGTGTTATGCGCGTCCTCATCCCGGCCCATCTGCTCTTCGATCTGGCCCTTCATCATGTGCAGCTTGGCGTAGTCCGCGAACACCGCGATGGCCTCCGACAGCAGCTTCAGCGCCTCTTCCAGGTTGTTCAGCGACCACTCTAGCTTGGCTGATTTTATCATCACCTGGAGTGCAACAGAGAAAATAGATTAAGAACCTGACGTTGCGGGAATCACATTCTTATACCGTTTAATAGTGAAAAAGACCCGCACCGATGAACCGCGCTACAAATGTACGTTACATCTGCGCGAGTCTTTTTCACTTTAAAACGGTACAAGAGACTTGTAAGCTCGTGTCTCGCGCGCCGGTTAAAATCATGGTAGCGGTAAGATTGACTATCTAACCACTCAAAGGGCTGAAATTTTGCGCACACTACTATGTTGATACCTGTCAGAAATCAAAAGATTCTGCTACGTATACCTACGAGAAATTTCATTTACATCAATTATTATGAACCACCCTAATATTTCACTAAGAATATTAATTTAAAACGGACCCTGGGCGTGGGCGCAGACGCTCTGGCCTTAGCGAGCAGCCGGCGGGCGCGGTCGTACTCCTTGTTCTCGCTCTCCAGCTTGACGGCGGCCAGCCAGATCTCCTCCGAGTTGGGGTTGGCCTGGAACGCCAGCGACAGGATGCCGCGCGCTGCTGGCACGTCGTCTGGGAAAAAAAGATTAATTATGTATAGTTCATTCGCGGTCGATCTAGAAATCGTTATAATTGCATAGCACTCAAATGCCAAATTTGCGCCTATGCAATAAAGGTACATTTCAGATTAACGGCGGGAACTAAAAATGCGCTTAGATTTTTTCTCACAAACAAAATTGAACTGTGAACACAGGTAATAAGTTTGGTTTCAGCGGGGAGTGGCAATTCAATATGCTCGGCGACTTCCTTTTCGATTGATTGATTCTTGCGATTCTCTACACAGGGGAACTCCTCAGTTGTTAATGGCACAATGAATAAATTAAAATATTTGTATTTATGCATCAGTTAGCTTTATACAGGCGTGTTTTTAGACTCTCTTACTGAAATAGTTACTGCATTACTTGACCTGTTTTAAGATGTTTGTATGGGACCTTATTTGTAATATCCTTGCAGTTTGTACGGAAAACTAAGGCGATACTTACCTAGTTAATTTTTTGCCCTTTTGATTTTGTTCTTCTCGGTGTTTACTTTGTTCATACAACTTAATGAAAATAAAAAACAACCCAACAAGTACTCACTGGCCAGCCACTTAGACTTGGCCCCCATGAGCCACAGCACCTCGGACTTGGGGCAGTGCGCCACCGCGCGCTGCAGCAGCAGCTCCAGGCTGGTGCGCGTGCCGTGCTGCTTCTCCAGATATGCTGCTCGGAGCCAGATCGACTTCTTCGACGGGAACACTGAGAGGGCGTAGCCGTATACTGCGCGTGCGCATTCATAGGCGCCTTCGTTTGCGCACTGGAAATGTATTCGTTTAACTGAGATACTTTTATAGACAGAGTATTTAAAATATGCATCTGATTGCTTACACTCCATAAAGCCTTATTAGGTTTGTCTTGGGATCCGTATTGCGCAAAGGTTACAAACAACTACAATCGGACAGTGGTTCAAAGTTATATAGTTCAAAGTTATATTAATTTCTTGGCCGTTCTGGGTGTTGACACTGTTACAGTTTACTTGAAGCAACATTCAAGGGTTGTTTAAGATAAATATTTATGGGATTCAACTCAGTGACAATTTTATGTCATTACTTACCGCTTCTGCGTCCTCCATCCAGGTGTGTTTCTGATCTTCTGGTTCAATGCCGTGCCCGATAACTGCACGAATAATAGCCTGAAAATATATAAAACATACACATAATATACATAATTGTTGTGATATGAGATTAACAGTTTATGAAATGTGGAAGTGTACAGGGCAATAGTTTATGTATGTTCGTCTACATGCATGCGTCTCGTAATTACCTGCAAATGTTTAAACATGTGCGTGAATGTTTGCATGTACGTGTAGCGTGTGTACGTGCTTGCGACGAATCACCACGTATAAAGCATGTGTTCGTGTGTGACATATTCACCTGACAAGTAACCACGCCGCCAGACTTCTCTGCCTCCATGGCCTCCTTGAACCAGTGCTCGCGGTTGATCTCCACGCCGTTGGCGCTCAGCGACGTGATCGCGCGGTCTATGATCTTCTCCACCATGTGCGTGTTGCCTGGGGGTAGATAATGGAATATCATTAAGAATAATGCCCATGAAAATTGGTCAAATGGGTTATGTGGTAGGTACTAACCACAAATATTCCTCTGACTATTATGAGCTAGTTCGCACTAAGACAAATCGTGTTTTATTACGAACCGTGAAAATGATGTCTTTTAGAAATCACGAATCATGAATGTTATCGTCTGTTTTTAGATGAACGATAATTCACGATTAGAGCTCGATCGTTAAGGACGTATCTCATGTGAGAATGCACCGTAACACTGTATGAACATTAAGAGTCTGTTTAAATTTCCAGTTGTAAGGAATGGATGTAAATTTTTTATTTATTACTTTATAATTCAGTGACACAAGTTCAAATCCATTTACCACTTACCATGAGCTTCTTCAAGTTTGGCGGCGGTCACCCAAATCTGTCTATCAGTGGGTATATTCTCACGTGCTTTGTTCAACACTTTCCTGGCATTCTCATACGTCTCTAGCCTCGCCAATGCCAGCCATAGCTCCACGCTGGTCGGACAACACTCCACTGCTCTCGAGAGAAGAATACGAGCATCTTCGGGATTCTCCAGTTCCACAGCGGTCTTCCAGAGACGCACTGAGTTCGGAATGTGTTCCAGAGCTTTGCGGAATACACGACGTTTAGCCTGTGAACAGAAATTTTTATAAGTATTGTTTTTGTGTATAGTTGACAAACGAGAAGGCGAGCGATCTAATGACAAGTACATATTAGAAAATCTGGAGAGTGACAAAGGCTATTTATTTTCGAGAAAAAATATCAGTTTTTCTTGGAGGAATGTGTTTAGTCAACATTGTATGTATAAACGTATAAAGTTTGGTATTTTGCAGGGACACCTAACACAGTCATCTTAGATTGTATAAAATCAGAAAAGAAGAGAAACCACTTTCTTTTCTACGTGGAGTGCTTTAACATTCATACCCTAATGTCTATGAGAAACAGTGTACAACAAGCCTTTGCCCGTTCAGCAGAAAAAAAAACAAATGCCTTGGCAAACTGCAACGCTTTAACAGTAACACCCTAGCTAATGTGCCTAACAAGCTTTACCCCTCCACCACAAACCAAAAAACCACCAAATACCTTAGTCTCCTGCTCCAGATCCGCAGCCTTGACCCATATCCGCACGCTGTGCGGCAGGTTGCGCGCGGCGTGCGCGATCACCGCGCGCGCCGTGTCGCGCGGCTGTAGCCGTGCGGCCTCCAGCCATAGCTCCTCGCTGCTCGGGTTTACTTCGCAACCCTTCATTATCAGGTTGCGGGCTGATTGGACCTTGCCTGTGGAGTGAGTGATTATTTTATTTAGAAGTCTTTTTGTAAGTGCCATAGTTTAGAGCAATTGTAGTGAGTTTGAAGAAGATCCCAGTGAAATAAATAGTCAGTGAGTGCCGGTTATTTGTTTCCAAAACTTCGTAAAATTTCACGATTAAATAATTGTTCGCCTACAATAAATCAATAATTATGTTATTGTGATCTTCTGTCTGAGATAAAAAAAATATAAAGAATAGGATAAAACATACATTAGATTGGTCGGGCTTCAAGTAAAGTTATTTAAAATAAAACTGCAAGCTACGAATGTTAGATTGTAATTTTGTAACTGATAAATTAAACTCTTAACACTACCAGTTGAAAAACTTAATGCTATAAAGTTTAAAACAGTAAGCAAATTACCTGTAACTTCTTCTAATCTGGCACTAGCAATCCAGGCGGGAGGATGGTTGGGATTGGTCTCCCGGACTGATTTGAGCAGCAACCTGGCCTTCTTAATGTCATTAATATCCCCACCGTACGTGGGAATCATAGACTGCAGGTCTGTGAGATAGCCTTTGGGGTCCACTACTGTTTGTCCTGTCACTGAATCTGATACTTGAGACAATTTGACAGTCATAAGCGTGTTCCTGGCTTGGCCAATTTTTCTCAGATCCAAATCACCTGAAGGAGTCAACATTCCTGGAGTCATAACCCCAGGCATCATAGAAGCCAAGCCCGACCCAGGGTCAATTGATGTAGAAGATTCACCACCCAGGTTTCTAGACAACACACTATCTGGCAAAGGAGTGAACTTCTCAGCTCTGGGGTTACGTTGTTTTCTGTTGCGGGCATCTCCTACCTCGGGTATTGCTGCCCACTCATCCTCCGAGACTTGTTTCAGTTCCCGTTTAAGATCAGAAAATTGTTGTTGTATTTTTGGTCTGTGAAACAATTAAATTGCATTTTTTAGTCATAGAGTACCTACACATTATGTCGAAAACAGCATGGCAGCAGCAAAACATATAACAACTTCTATAACTTCCCTCAAACTGGAATAGCTATAATACTAAGCATGAATTGGCTACAACTATAAAAAATGGGTATGATAATAAAAAGACATACCTCTCCTGACGATATCTCTCTAAATCTTCTTTAAGACGTTTCTCTCTGTACTCCTTTCTTTTTTCATCCATTCTTTTATCAATAGATTCATATATGGCATCAGCTTCAGCATCATCTTTATCATAAGGATCCTGTCAAGTATTTAAATAAATGTATTAGAGTCAGCAGTCTAGAATACGTAAATATTTAGAATATACATATTTCCTAGTAGATTGCCTGCCTGTTTGTGGGATGATAACATAAAAAAAGTCTTACCAAACTTATTATTCACATAAAGAGTTGTTTAAGGCATTCCTTACTATAGTCACTTATAGGAACACCTAAAATTTCTCATAGATAGTAAACCCGGGAGCTAAACAAATTGTTTTTTGAATACCTACAGAAACCAGGCAAGTGTCTATCATATTATGGTTAATTTAAATGCAATGTTGTTGAGCTCTTTTACCTTGGAGAACAAGGAGCCACTGTATCCTGAAAATTCATCATAGTTGGAGTCGTTCAAATCTTCATCATCATCTTCTTCATCATTTTTCTTGCGTTTAGCTGCCGGAGGAGCATGGCGATCATCCCTGAATGCGAATAATTATAGATTGTTTCCTTATCCAACAAATGCATATTAAGAATTAAGTGATTAATTTACTTTACACAATTAATCCCTGAATTCCCATGTCTCCTCATGTGTCTGATGTAGTACACAAAAATGAAACTGATTGCAGTTTGTACATAAAAAACATATTCATATTAAATGAGATTATTTTATATTGGTGGAATTTATAAATGCAATAGAACCCAAAACAATAATAGTTCAATCTTATCTCCGTTTACACTGCTCTGTGCAGCAATGTTAGCAAAGTTTTAGCTGATTGGGGTGTGATTTTCTCTCCATTTTACAGTAATCATTATAATCACTTCATAAATATAGATTTGTGTCACGCCAGTTTCTTCTAACTAATTTTCGTATGGGTTTGAAGAGATACATTTGCCAAAGGGAAGCGAGGGCGGATTTACTAGTATTTACAAGTGGAGTATACTTACGACACATCATTGGCATCTCTAGCAGGACCGA
This sequence comes from Hesperia meskei straton, assembly GCA_018248915.1. Classification (NCBI taxonomy): domain Eukaryota; kingdom Metazoa; phylum Arthropoda; class Insecta; order Lepidoptera; family Hesperiidae; genus Hesperia; species Hesperia meskei. The sequence continues at coordinate 1,573 of DWJQ01002034.1, read as the reverse complement.
TATCAGACCGAGTAGTGAAACCAGTGGCTCTGAAAAAAATAATTTCATTGTAGAAATTAAGCGAATTTTTGACATATTGATATGAACACAAATATTACGAATATTATAAACAAACCCTCGGCCAACACCAGCAACATAACCTAGCGGCGCAGGTATCCCGAGAAAATGTTTTTTGTTTTTATTCACAAACGCTTGCGGTGGCACCGCCATCACGACTAAAGCAATTGAATTGTTGAGAATATATAATAACTCGGAATATTTAGCTGATAAAGTTAAATAATAATAAAAAGTACTGACAAGTGACAATTGACAATATTAGTTTGACAGACAAGTAAGTCAAGACAAAGCTGTCAATGTCAAATAGGACTTTGGTATGACCATAGAGATATTACACTAGAGGGCATTACAGAAGCCAGGCTTAAAGCGTACCTCGGATAAAAAGAGATGAAATCTTTAGTAATCACTTTTCTCTTTCTGGCGAGTCTTCACGTGCCTAGGATAAAAAGAGACGAAATCTTTAGTAATCACCTTTCTCTCTCTGGCTCCTCGGGATCGGAGAGAGATAGGTAATTACCGTTATCGTTGTTTCACTTTCTAACCGGGGGCGATTGCAATGTATGGGCAGCCGTATAGCTCACCCAGTCTAGTGTAATATCTCTATGGTTTTAATTTGTAAATGACGTACTCTGTGGTCTGACGTTTATGCGACACTAATTCTAATCTGTAAAAGAGTGTCATTATTAGCGATTGCGCAATACTTACGATGGAGTCGACCGAGTCGAGGGATAATGTATAAATTTAAGTGAAGCTTTGTATTTGATGGTAATTTATAATGTGGATTAGTAATATAATATTTAAAATTATGATTATCGAAATGTTTTATTTCCTGATCTGGAGTTAATAATATTAATAAATCGACGTCGATAAAGTGTATCTTAATGTGGCCACAAATTAAACTTAGATAAGCTTCTAATTGACATAACTCAAACTTTAACTCGAACATCTTTGAACAATTGTTACGAAACGGTAATTTTAAAATAACAATACGTGTAACAGGAAATCACTCAAAAAACAATACAAAACGTTAATTTATTTCCGTTAATTACATAGAAGGCAATTTAAAATAATTAATTTGGACAGAAACGGGGAAAATCTAATTTTCCAGTGGCAAGACTCATCTGAAAGGACACGGGTAGCCGGTTATAACGCAGTCCTGTGATGAGAAATACTCGGCTGAATACAAATAGAGGCCATTGACCCGTCGCTATTTAGACGACGATTTTAGAATGCGGGTATTATATTTGATTTAAGATGGTATGGATTTATATTAATTTATTTTTATAATTAAAATCAGAAACAGTTGTGCAATGTAACTAACTTATAGTATTTTTATACAAAGTTAAATGTTATTTGTTTCATTATAAACACATTTTATACAATGTAGGTTCCGGTAAAAATAATGAAGTAATGTTTAAAACCGGTAACATACAATTCAATTGGACCGTGTTTAGCAGAAATGTTCCAACCCACAGTTTGGCCGAAGATGAGTTATGAATGTAAAACGACCCTTTTA
>DWJQ01002033.1:0-10153 GCA_018248915.1 Hesperia meskei straton | reverse complement strand
CGTGACTAATTTGGTACCATATTAGAATGACTATTTCTATGAGAAGGCGGCCTCTATGCTTTTTCTGCTCGCTGGCTGGGTTCCTTACATAATAGAAACTATGGATGATGAGTGTAATTGTGGCATATTGTTCAATTTGTCATAATCGAATTTTAAAAATGGATAGTAAAAGCCACGATAATCTAAGTGGCCGAATTAAAGCAACAAGTGACAGAAGATATTTGCTAGTAGATAAAATCAAGAGTTTCTTTTTAACAATTGATTAAGCTCGTAAGTTTTGACTACTGCTGTTAGGAACACTTAGGACAAATCTGTAGCGTAAAATCAAATAAAAAGGCATGCTGTTTATTTTTTTTCCAGTTTTTAACGAGTCAAGTATTTTCTACGAGAAAACATAGAGGATGAGAAACTAGGAGTAAACTGGTTTAAGTTCATTGATACTACTGGACTGGTCGCTGTTGACCTCTACGGAGGCCTTTATTAATTATAAGGAATAACAACTTCGGTTTATTTACTCAGGTCGATGTTACCGCATTTGGAACTGCAAGGGCGTTGGAATAATGCTTATATTTAATCGTTTCGTCCACCGATTCAAGAATGTGGCATTTTTGTACTTTGAAATATTTGCCAAAGAAGTCCAAAGGCCGGTTTTGAGTAAACACTGTTATGGTCGTTTTATATGTTTGTGTTGTATATTCAGTAACATATTCAACGTAGGACCAAAAAAGCTTACTTAACCGTTACTTTATCTATTCAATTCACTATAAGGGATGTGTGTGTTTTAATTTTATTTTAATGGACAAATATCATTCGTTCGATTAGGTACTTATTCAATTAGAGACAGTGCAAATCCGATGCGGGCATCACCGATCTTTAGAGAAAATATTCAATTAAAGGAAAATCTGCACGAAGTCAATTACGCAGCAGCTTTCGATACGACTCCGACCGCAAACAGAACCTACGCGACCTCTAGTAGTCAACACAAGTACCAACATACCATAGAAATCTCGCAAGCTATTATAGACGGATTTGTGCAGTAAATGGCGTGTATAGAAGCGAGACTGTAGTGTATATTCGCGAGATAATGCTGTAAGCGTTGGGAAAGGAAAACCGGACTCACAGTTTGCCCCTCCAAGCCTGCGACGAACAAAATTGCGCGTCGGTCGGTCACTGCGCGCCGCGCTGCCGTTCAAAGATGGCTGCCGTGTTCGGGTTTCATTTTCGCCAGTTTCCCGCGTTTTCTCGACCGCGGAATCTTTGTCCGCATCCTTCGGGGTCTTGAATTTGGAATTCCCGCGCTTTGTGTACTTGTTTGTGGTCGTGTCTACGTTATCTGTGGTCGTCTCCGAGTCGGCAGCGTCGGGGGGTGCTGTAGCTTTTGTACGACGGAGAAATGGCCTACGTTCCTTTGCCGCCTGTTGACAAATAAAGCCGGTTAGTATGAATATTTTTAATTACATAATTAGGAATATAGATAAACTGAAAGTTAAAGATTAATTAATATATTTATATTGCTAAAACATTTAAAATAACACGTGTAGTTTTAAATATTTTTTAAAACTTTAATTCTTACGGCCACTTACGGGCCTTATGGCTACCTTAATTAGCTGTATTAACATAATACATAGTGTTCAATTTACATACAACTTATGGTAACAATGCTGAAATATAAACATGTTAGTATAATTTTTATTTACTTTATTCTCATGCAACTTTAATTGAAAGAAACCCTGCTGCTTAAAATATTTTAATAGCAAATTCTTGATTAAATCAACATAAGTCACGATATCTATTATAAGCATAAAATTCGAATTTGTCATATTGCATCCAAATTTTTACAATAGATGCAAATAAATTTCGAAAGTTAAATTACATTAAAAAAGAAAAATCAGTTTTACGAAGGAAATTGTTTGTAAACAAACTTTTATTCAGCTCATAATGAAAATTTTTTTTTCCAACTCTACAGAGTTGAAATATAGTTATTATTTAAGTTGACTCCTGAGAAGGAAACTCCTCAATGGTAGATCGTCATTGCCTGATTTAGTTAGAATTGCGAGAAGATTAACGCGTGTTTAGTTCCAAATAATTTAATTCAATTTCATGTTATTTTCATGGCCTTTATCCTTTGACAACATTAGTTTATTACCTATTAGTATTTTAATATTCTACATTACTTAACATCATGTATCTACTAATATTAAGCAAAAATGATATTTTAACATTCTAAAAACATATCGTAATAGTTTATGGTACTAAATATTCGCGGTAGATTGTGAGGTCGCGGTAAACTCTGCGGCCAGGCTACCTTAGACAGGTGACCTAAAGTACACACCACATTGTAACGGTTGTGTTTCAAATTTGTTAACATTGCAGCGATTTGTATCTACAAAATTTTTACATTAGTAGATATAACTTTGATTTCCATCAGTTTGTTACATAGTAAAACAGGTACTTCGCACGTTTTAATTCACTTTTGTTAACATGTTGTTAGTAATATTTTTTATAATGTGTCATTTAATTCGAGTGATTAATGATTATGCACCTTATAATCACAATAATTGTTTGACTTAAGTAGGTATAAATCAATTCTTAGCAAGTAAGTCACAATTAACTTATGAGATTTACAAATACTTACTGATTTACAAATACACAGACAATAACTTGTTTATGTTTATTGTAGATACATTATAAATATTAAAGTTATTTCTTATTGCAACAAGAAACAATTAGGTATGTCTTGGGTCTTGATTGTGTTCTTAGATATAAATCATTATTACATTAATTAAACATCCACTCTCATTATGCTACGCGGCCGTTTTTATGGTCGTGTTTTGCATTACATTCCATTGCGTATAACGACTGTATGGAAACTGCGTTGCTGTTTATGTAGTGTAAAATTAAGTTAAGAAAATTATTACAAATAACTTTTCTCTCACCAGGGAAAATGCCTGAAATAAATTGACTCTAAATTAAAAAAATATTGCTTTTTTTAATCTGCTGATGGAACTATTTATTATTATATTTATACATGTAGCATGTTATAAGGCCCATTAGATTTGTACTTCAGAAATTATTATTCATTTCATAGAACCGACAGAACAATTTATCAATGTTGCGCTCGATCCCAGAACATAATTAAATGTAATACTTATTAATAAGACATTTCAGCCTTTTTACATATATATTTGTTTTTTCGTAAACATTGTCTAGCATGTAGGGGTGGGTACCTGACAACAAATCGACTGCTTGCCAGTTCACTACTCATCAGGAACATTATCACCAATTATAACAATATGTGTATATTGGTAACGCGGCCGTATCAGTCGCCGTCACGGCCGGTCGGCTACCAAAACACGCATGACGTTGCATTGGCCATTGAACCATTACATTTATGGGTATTGTGGATGTTAATGGGTGCTGTATTGTATTTTTTATTTTTGAAATTAAAATAAAAATTCTCATTGTTAACCTTTTATCTAATTTTAAAAGCTATATCGTAACATCGCTAGGGAAATTTAGAAAGTAATTGATAATTGAGCAATTTATTGTATGAAATTTACGATAAAACCACTGCGAAATTATACAGAATATATAATAATCATATAAAAACTTGCAATTAATTATTATGTTCTACGTATAATTTGGTCTGGCTGTTATTTCTCTGCGATGATGTAGAGTGCATTCATAATTTAAAGAAATTTTCTGGCATGATTCAAAAGAAATGAACATGAAAAGCTGAGGGTTTATTATTGATTGATTAACCGGGTATTTAGATAGGTAAAAAGTAGTAAATGATGTTATTTGAAGTTTAACTCTGGTAATTGTGACTTTTTGCATGTAACTTAGATGGTCCTATATCACTTTCTTAAGAGACTGGCCATTCTATGGTAATTATTCAACTGCCACTTAAAGATATCTGCAATACCGAAGAGCACTTTAATTTCTCCGTATGATTACTAAGTTAATCTTTTAACTGTTTAACTGTAAACCATTCGGTGTTACATAAACAGTACGTAACGGACTGTCATGAGATATGTCTGGAAACTTGCGGAAAACTACATTCCGGTGAACATAACAAACTGGAACTAGATGTTCGTGAACGCGGACGTGATCGCTAACCATAAAGAGCCCGGGCCATATTGCCTCTCGTGTCGCAATATCGCCATAACCAATTATTTTGTTGCTCCAGTTACGCACACATCGGCCTCAATGTAATTTATAAGGTATAAAAAGTAGCGTGACTGCAATAATTGGTTGATAACGTAACACAACTCATAATTTACTTAATCTTTACTATGTTATTGTTTTTTCACGGTTGTCATGTTAATGACTGTTTTAGGGCGTTTTTGCTCAAACGTGAACCTTTTTAATTGATTGCATATTAACAAACTCAAGAGTACTTAAACGCTATGGCAATTTAGTTTAAAATAGGAAGCGAATAATTTTTTTTAATTATTAGCTTTCTACACATGTCAATCTAACAGCAATACCTAATACTCGCTCGTACAATAAACTATACCAAGTCCAGAAATACGTAGTCGTTTACTACGTGGAAGTTGTTTCGTAATTTTTGCAATTTGTTAACACACTATGGTAATTTACGTCTTCGCAATCCTTTTCAACGACGTGGTCTATGCATACGTATCGGCCGAGCAAAATACGACGTAGCGCAGTTGGCAGTGACCCTGCTTGTCAAGCTTAGTGTCTCGGGTTTGATTATCGGGTGGAGCAGACAGTGATTGATGATTATTCTTGTTTGTTGTCTTTTGTCCTTAAGACATTTCCCTGCCAAGATTATGTAGATTGCAATATACATTGCAACGGTTCCTCAACTTTTAAAGCTACGAAACACAAAATCCATTTATTTTATTGACCATAATGTTAAGTATGTTTTATCATTATGTTTTTATCAATTTCATGCCAAATACTTGTTACCTAAATATCGGAAAGACAGCGCCCAATCCTTGTTTATCCTGCAAAATTATTAACTTTACGAAGCCCCGTCTTGTGCTTCACATTAATTATTATAATTTAGAAACACGGATATACGCTGTATATAATAAGATACTACGTGTTAGTATTCCCAAGTCATCTTCGGCGTCAGAAACATTACAGACCCAACATTTTAATGACCATTGAAAGTGAATTGCACATGTAGCGAAAGTATTTCATACAGGTTTCGTCAAACCTGTGCACGGTCTAAATAAAGTAGCCGAGTTACATCAGTTCTGAATAACAGGACGTCATTAATAAGTTGCCAAATTATCGACGGAAACTTGTTTTTACTGGAACTTTCAATTATGGCTTTTTACTGGTTTTTGATCGTAATTGTGAATATTAATGTCTAGTTACCTAACATTATATTGATACGGTTGGCATATTAAAAATGTATTTTATTCGTGTTGACGCCGAAACGATTCGATTCCTGTTGTTGGCTGATCAATAGTCATCATTAATTTTATTTAATGGGAGCTAATTGTAGGTTTGAAAAGGTTACGGTAGAATAAAAAGATGACATGCATATGTGTATTAGTAATATTTATAGGAATAAATGATTGTTTTTTCACAAACCCGTGAGTGACGACCTTTCTTCCCCTATAAGTATCACCTAAAGCAAGGTAGGTTCACTGTTGACGTCCTTGGTTTTCATAACACTGATAATAGTACAAGGACAACATAACAACAACCCACGCATTAGCAATCTTTTAAGCATCATAAGCTAAAGATCTCAATTAGAGTATAAGTACGAGCCTTATCAAGGTAAGGCCTTATAAAAACATAGGAAGACAGGAGGTAATATGGCCATATTGCCATGCCTGAGGCGTAATTGTGGGCTCAAGGCGACCGAGGCATCGTCAGTGTCTTGTAAGGATGTTTCGAAAGAGTGGGAGCTCGTTATGGCCGGTATGGTAATCAGGCAAAGGCTTGTTTTTTGAGTTCCATAAATTTTGTAGATGTTTTTTTCCTGTGGTCTTTACCGATCTGTTTTATTTCATCCGGTCGTATAAATTTATTATATGATTATAGTAGTCAAACTTATGTTTTGTATAATTTATTACACTCATTTTTTCCGTTTCTGAAATTTGTTGAATAATTATGCGATTGTCCGATTAATTTTACTGAACATTTTTAGTATAGGTTTGCAATTAAATTTTAATTAGGTCTATTTTCTTCTTTAATATTAGAAAAAAGGTCACTTCTATCCGTTTAACGCATTAACGTTTCAATTGCAACAACGCAATAGATTAACATTATAAAAATAAATAAACAAATCAGTTTTGATGAAACTTACGAAAAATCCAGTTTTGGTTCATAAAGTACTGATTGTTTCAAATCCAAACCCGGTCAGTCTAGGTATGTCCGGTATGGCGGTATGCTCGCTCAAGGCGATCCAGGCGCTTCGGCCACGTGATGAAACCTCGTGACGAAATGCGAATCACTGGGACCATTATCGATGTAATTGACTTTGTACTACTGAGTCTACTGACTCGTTATATCGCTTCCTAATAATTAAAAAGAAGTTGAGAACTTTACGCGGGAAATGATGACAATGACATTGACATTTACCAACTTGGAGTTGTATGTTGATAATAGCTAAGTGTTGCTATGATTTAATGATGGGAATCAGCAGCAAAACTGTCAATTTACTTTTTATTCATATCTTTATTGTTTTACAAAAGACTAGGATAATCTGCTTTTATTACGAATAAGTAATCTTCAGTAACTCTGGTCACTTATAAGTATCTTATTGAAGCAAGTTCTAAAGCACTTCCATTGTGTATCAATACGTAAGCTGGGTTCGAAGTCTTTAAGAGGTCGTAAAGTAAATATCAAATGGTTACAAATAACTTCAACAGGCAATGAATTTGTTTTTAGTGAGGACTGGATATTCGATATCCTCGGCGACTCAAGTATCATCGATGGCCCTGAGCAGGATTCGTTAACACTTTGAACTCCAATTTAGAGGCCAAAAAAGGAATCACAAGCGATTTTGTAATTATTAAGTTATTTTTATTTCTTTACTGACGACACAGATATTTGACTACGCTGACGTAACCGTCCGTATATAGCGATTCAAGTTTATAAGTAGTAATACTTTCTAGTTATTTACGTGATTAAAGACCAGTTCTGCTCATGAATAAAACATCTAAATTTTGTTTTGAAGCCATCGGTTATTCTAAGAGGACATATCTACTTAAACCTATAGATCTAGGCTACATTTCATTTGAATTTGAATTCTTACGTGCTAATAGATATAATGAGTAAATTATAATTGTAATAACTATATATTACAATCCAATTGTCAATATTAAGATGCAATACCGAATGTTTTTAGGTAATCGACTTCAAAAAAGGAGGTTCTCAATTTGACCGTGTTGCTTTTTATGTTCATTACATCTTCAATTGAAAACTTTAAATTTATACTAAGATATCACAACTCACTCCCAAACAATTAAAATGCATTTCGTAAATTTTGCGAAAATTTAAAGTTAGTAACAATTTTACAACCTACAATTTGGGCATTTTAACAATTGGATAAATACAATGTGACCACTATTTGACTACGGGCCTACGGCACGTTTTGTTGTAATTGCCGTACTCGTAGTAGCTACGTGACTGGACTACGAGATCGGTTCATGCGAATTTAGTTAAAGGTCAAACTGCGCGCGGAATAACAAACTTCACGAGATTATGCCGAATGAATCCGTATTCCGTTCTGATCGGTGACCATATGACCAAGTGAGGCATTTCTATTATTAGCTACCTTTGCGACGGCCTTGAGTGTTGGTCAGAATAAATAAGTAATGTGGAATAATTAGGTATAAGCTCATTTGCTCATATTCTCTCGTATTTGTTCTCATATTTGTTCGGGAGAGAAACAGAATTATGACTCTATGGATATCGATATTCATATTCCATCGACTGATTTACAAAACATTTAGCTTTGTGTATTTTATACTTACTTTATTATAAAAATTAAATAATCCAACACACTAAAGTTCAGTTGCAAAATTTGAAACAAGAAGTAGAATTGTTTCATGGTAACTTTTAACATAGGTACTATGTTTGATTATATCACGTGATTTTTTACACGTTTTATAGATCTGACATTTGATTTCATGAGAAACATTATTAGTTATTACGTTTAATTTAAGTGGCAGTGTGGCTGGGTGATTTAATGAAGGCTGGACAACCATGACTAATAGATATTATGTATGTACGTTCATATCAAAGTATCACGATACAAATAATTGCTGACAGCTGGAGTTATATAGATAACATTATTAACGAAATCCAGACACATTAATTCATTTAAATCTATCAACAAAAAACATAAAAGCGATTAAGCTTATGGCAGGTTAGTTCGGACAAGTCATATGCCAGGTCACGAAATCATATTTAAATGGCAATATAAGTAAAAAAATTGGGAAGCGTGGCGTTCTTGTTATGATCTGATTAGGAACCTGATAAATAAATTTAACATTCCTACATAAAAAATATAACCTTACAACATTTTGCATGGTGAGTAAAAAAGAACAAGTCTTTTATTTAACGTTACACCGTTATCTAGCATTCAAATATCATTGCCCTGAGACACATTTTCAGGCAGTATTTGCGTACATTTACTTCTTTACCAACTAACAAAGATCCTATGGCCCATTTAAGAAACATATCTTGAGATATTAGATTCTAATCACCGACAGACATATTGAGTAATAGATTAATGGTTTAACGAGACACCACGCCTCATTAATAACGGCCTATGCCACACCTCAGAGTTCTAGACAACTGTATGATCAAACGATGTAGGTACTATAAAATGCAATCATTCCAGTTAATCACAATTATTTCTGGCCAGTTAATCTGAAGTTTATTCACGGACGATTACTTAGCAAGACCCCAATCGAAGTTCACAGCCAAATAACTGAACACAGATTACATATTCGGAATGAGTAGCTGGTTGAGTCAAAAACCACGTAATAGGATAGTCACGCGTGCAGTACCTACTTGTGTCGACACACGTGGCGGGCCTTGGCTCCTTTAGTGCGCAATTACCATTTGTGATATGTGTTTGGCCAAACATTAATTGATGTGTTTGGACATTAGCTACTGCCATGGAGCCAGGGCATTTATCACGTCGGTTATTTTGGTTTTATTGAAGAGGAAATGGATTTCCTGTGCGTAAAGAAATAATATTATTTCGATATTTTGTATTTTAGTAAATCCATAGAGAAGAGAGGAGAGAAAAAAAAACTTTTGTTTATTGCAACTTTTTTCAAACTAAACAGAATTACACCAAAGTCCAGATATTACAGAAACGTTGTTACAAGGACATGTTGAATAAAAGTAGACATAATTGCATGGGCTTTTCGGTGTTACAGGAAATAGTTTTGATATTCATTCATTTACTACGATCAGTATCAGTATACTCATTATAGTATTTTGATAAAATCAAACAGCACGGGGCTTTCAGAGTAAACAATCTACATATAAAGGGTGAGTGCTACAGCAGAATTTTTAAAGCTATCGTGAAAATACATCCAAAAGTACTAGGTTTGTATTGACTAGAGCACTAATCTGTCAGCGAAGTAAGTACCAGGGTAATTAAAAGTGTCAAATACGTACATTAATTTCGATTGACATGGCAATTATAGCATGCCAATCGAAATTCCTTATCTCTTCAATACAAAGCTCGGTATGTAAATACCCGGGCCCCAGCGTTGTTGGCAGGTGTCAAATAGACCAATACCAGTTTGTCTAACCGAGTCAACCAGTTACGCGATGTTTGCTTTGATCTTGAAATAATTTGCATAATCTACATGCCAGTTCGTTTCGTAACTCGGAACGCACTATACGTTCCCTAATGAGCTTTCTCTCGGTGATATTATTTCCGTAGTTAGTTATTTTATAATTCATTGCTAATAATATGAGTCGTTCAGTTATATCATTGGCTAATTATGAAGTAGCTGTCCGCTGGACGTAATACTGTCAGCGATTGATTAACATTGTAGGCGGATGCGTTATGTAGGCGTAATTAGTCAGTATAAATTTCAATTTATAGGCCTAATTTTTATCGTGTGCGTGTGGATTGAGTGAGCACCCTAAATAAAATTAATAACATTATGCTAGTTATTTAGTAAATGTATAGAAA
>DWJQ01002032.1:0-10153 GCA_018248915.1 Hesperia meskei straton | reverse complement strand
GATTCTACTCTAGAATCCCTCACTTCGCTCTGGATTCAAAAAAGCGCCCTCGCCGAAAAAATATTACTTTGCACCCTCGTTATACAATCTACTATTCATCCTCCACCGAAAGAAACTACTCGTATGTAGGAAAATTATGTAAACGTTGTCTGACAACACAAACATTTTGTAAATACCTATCTACGTATTACGTGTCAATCATTTTTTGATTAGGTATATTAAAGTGATTTAAAACTAAATTGATAACTTTTTATATCATTATAAGTTACAATCAACTAAAGTACTAAGCTACTCACACAGGACATTAAATTCTTCTCGTTTATAACTGCATTTATAACTTCAACTCGTTTATAAAACTGTCAGATTGCTCGATATTTCAATGTAAGTATTCCATACTCTATCCAAGTCACTTATGTACCCACCTCAGTTCAACTATAGGACGCAAATAAATATTCTATACGTAGTGCGTAGTTAGGGTAGGAATGTGCGCCATTCGAAGGATATTTGTCACGGTACGAGTGTCAATAAAAACGCCACACCGGACTGTCTCTCTGTAGCGCAGTACTTTAGTGATGTGCGGATACGGTATCGATAATGTTATATTTTTGTACCTTTGTGTGTATTTGTAATTCTCTACCAACTAATCAATAACAAAATTAAACTAAACAATATCAAAGGATACTCGCCAGCTTTCACAGAAATATTATTGGCGTATTTTGTTTATTTAAATTATATGCTAGATGTAAGATTGCGGTTGAAATTTTTTAATTAACTTTATAGTTTCAGGTAAACTTTATTTTATTCTGATAGTAATGAAAGGATCTAATAAAATAATAAATACAATTTATTCGACATCGTGTTAGCATTGATTGGCATTAATTGTGTGTGAAATTAATACCAATTAATGAAATAATTATTCAATGGCTTAAAATACATATGTAGCTGCAAAAAATTATGAAAAAATATTTCGAAGTAGGTAGGTTTAAAATTTTATCTTTCTTAAATTTTGCGTTAATTAATCAAAATATTATTTTGTTCTGAATAGAGTAAGTCATATAGAGTTAATCATCGATATCATATTGGGTTAATCATCGATATCGATAGCACCGACCCCACCATCCCTATAACAATGTACCCGTTAAGGCGGACACTTAACCCCTAATCCTTGGCAGAGTTTTATCTTCACGGCGGGCATTTATGGCAAAAATCTTAATTCTCTTCTGTCGTTAACTGTCCGCCAGTAATTACTGCCACCTACTGTATCTATTACTGCAAGAGGATATGTGGCTAATATTTTGTAGTAAAATATTATGGTTTGCTTATAAGCATGTAATGATTTGCAGCCATATTCTGAGAGAATATGAACTTTAGTAGTTTGTGACTTCTCTCGTCTTGGCCGGCAACGAATCAGTAATGATTGGGTGCGTGGTGACCATCAATGATGAACATTTATTGGGGGGTAGCTCGTTTACTCGTCAGTCAGGTAGTTAAAACATATAAATAATAGAACGTACCTATACATAACTTGAGAATCATTTTTCTTTCTTTCTTGGATAGCAACGTATCATTGATGTCTTTGGTAAAGTTATTGTCATTAAACACAAGAAAAATTAGAAATCGGATGCACAGGATTTTCTTATATCAGTAATTCTTTCGTAAACATTATACAAGATACTGGGTATTAAATCTTAAAAAAACCTTGGCCCAGTTTGCATAATGAAAGGGTCCGTTTTCAGCTTAGAAATGGTTCGATATTACTCCAATTAATTCTATTCAACAATTTAAATACATATTCATGTGAAAAAACCAACGTAGATAATTCTTAAAGTGCATTTCGTAAAATGAAAACGCCCAAAAAATACAATTAAATGACAACGCACCGAATACCTACGCATACCACTAAACTATCGATACATGTTCTGTTACACAATTATCCTGTACCTAACTTAAGGACAATTTATTAAAATAAAATTTCATACACGAATATTTAAACATAATGCGATTTTCCGCAAACTGCAAGCCGTATTTTCCGAGCGAAAACAAGAGATATGTTTTTCCGAGGCAATAAAAGTGGGGTCATAGCGACGTCCGGTCGGATAAGTGCCAGCGACCACAACCCTTGCTGGTAATGCAGTATGCGATGACAAACACAATTTTATTTTTCCTAACATTGTATATTTTTTGGATGAGAAACTTGTATAAAGACATATTTGTGTGAATTTTTGTAGGGGGTAAAATATAAAAATACGCTTTTTTAAACGAAAAGTTACACACTTTTTTACATTCAGTTGAATCCTAAACACACTTAAAGCTACAATTGGAAGAAAGTTATCAAAGTTAAAATTAAATCAAAAACAATTAAACAAAATAATAAAACACATTTGATTTCATTAATTAAAAACACGAAACTGTTCTATTTAAAATGAGAATACAGCCATTAAAGTTGCAACTTTGAAATAACGAGCACTAGAGAAATTCGTCATTTAAATTAATTTAGTATCCACTACTGTAAATTAGGATTTAATTAAAAATTGATGAGCACTACCTAATTAACTTATGTATATACATATATGAAAACACATTGTCAAGTAAAAAAAAATGCAAAAAAAACATTACACTCAATATCTCGACCTTAATATTATTGCTTATTTGACATAATTCATAACTAAAACCTAATTGGAACTTGTTTTAATTTCCGTAAAGTATTTTCGAAACCGTCCCTAATATCAGCAATATTGGAAACGTCCAAGTCGGGGGCGATTTGCGTAAATCATTAGATAAAAATTCCATTAGCCTCACCAAACAAAAGATGTTAAATTATACTCCAAGCCGGCTTGGTCTCAGCCTATTACTCGGCGGTCATTATTTTGACATACTGCCTCCGCGGCTAGAAATTTGCGGTGAATGCAACCAAGGAATGCACTTTTATCTAAAATATACTTTTAAATAACGCTTTATATTGATGTAGTGCTGAGGTTTCTTGGCATAAGCATTTCGCATTACGCTTTCCATTCCCCAACCCTTTATTCCGTAGATGTTAAGCTCTACAGCCATTTTTAGTTTGAATGAAGAAATGAGCAAACCAGGTTAAGTTGCAATATTATATAGGCCCAGCTTTCATTTATTTCACGGGCTAATTATAAGCGAAATTATAAGCTTTTCGTGTTATTTGTAAGTGGAAAATTAAACGCTGTGTTTGTAAGAAATATGTGCGATTTAAAATGACGCAACACTTGACTATAATAAAAAATATTTTTCAAGTGGCAAAAAGTGCTTTATGATATTGAAAAATTATAATTTTATTTTCTATCAGTAAGTGATGCTTGTAAATTTATTTTTCTGACGTGTTTTATATCGGAAAATATTTTAATTATACTGATAAATAGTTGCAAAAAAAAAAAACTCGGCCATAAACAAATTGTGTGCTGTAGGAATTAACGACATCAGTTTATAGCCAATACGAATTGTGCGTTCTATAGAATTGTACCTAATATATGAGGCACAGACCACTAACGTACTCATTTATATGTTAATGTAAATGGCATCCGATTCTCCGCGATTTGTACAGAGATATGTTTCGGGGCCAGATATCATTTTCACTGCCTTATTACTTTCCAATTTGTCTTTACCACTGGTTATTGTTTGGTTTATTGTAGCCCTCCCCGTCTATTAACTACACAGTTCCATCAAATACGAATACAACATTGATTGGGAAAAGTTATTGGAAATATTAATAGTTCTCAAGTACCTTTTCGTCTTATGTCGATGCCAGAGTCGAAAAATCTTGACTTACTCCTAGAAGATAAATCCATCGCTGTTACGATCACTGAAGGTTCACAAACGAGACGCTTTTGAAAACCGTTCATTAATACTGAAAACTAAGTAACAGTGACAGCCGGTAACTCGCAAGTCCAATTGGCCACTGGCCACTTCGCAATAAACTTCTCGAAGTCGTAAACCATGTGATCATCTTCGTAGATGAACACAGACTGACTGGCTAGCTGAGCAAAGTTTGAGACCCGCAATTTGACGAAAAAAGAGTCCCCCATATGCAGGTAAAAAAACCCCGTATCAAAACCGCCGTTTCCTAGTGACCCCGATCGTTCTCGCATCCTTTTGTTAAGCTGCTTTTATTTATAATAGTACATTTTTTCACACACAGCACCCCTGAAAATATGCGTAATCGACAACCCTAGTGTGGGGACCAAGACGAAAGTTCCGTACAAAAAAAACTACAACTGTCCCCTATTTGAATAGCAAAAAGTGCATGTCACTGCGAAAATGGTATTAGTGAATGAATATGATTTTGCACAGATCTAAACGGATGGATGACTTATAATTGTGTCGCGTTATATTTAGCATGAATTATTGGTTCGACGTGGCTTTGTAAGGACGGTCAAATGTCTAGGCTTAGATGTTTATTGGAATATGTGACATAAAGTACTTTCATGTAACAATACAATTACACATTTTTAAAGCGTTTGTATATGACTAGGGTCAGTCATCAACCACATTATGTAACTACGCTTTGGGAGTTAAATTACTAAAACTTAACAGCATAACGTCAACAAATTTCTCGTGTTTTAGAACTCATGTTTTAAATAAACTTTCAGATATCGAAATAAATTCGATTGTCGAATTGGCTACGTATAATATTGTCAATTATTTACGAACAGCGGCAAAGATTTATTTAGATAACGTTAACTTTTTCGTAGCCATTATACTGGTGTCCACGCTTATGGCAACATGTACAGAAGCTACAACGAAATAGTTTAGTAGTAGATAGCTAGATAGGTACAAAATGTTGCTGTCATGATTTACTTATTTATTTATTAAGTAGATATAAGTTATATTGTAAAATCTAAAAAATCTTGTCTTTAATGGTTTGTACAAACTTTTCTGTACACGACCCCCTGGAATGCTATTATAATTATAATTAGCTTATGCTAAGCGCCTTTACATTCGTATGAACTTCAAAACTGGGCATATTGCCTGAAATATTTTTCTACTATATATTTATGAAATAAGTTGTGCAAACGTAGCGTCGGCCAACATAACATTGAATCTTTGTCAAGATTTGCGTCCATTATTAGAGGCAACACAATTACGACAATCAAATTTAGCGACCAAAATGTCGATGTTTAGTGACCCCGCGCGCGATGTTTGCTGTTTCTACGTAAATAAACATCGGAGATTGACGTGAAGTGTACATCTGGTAGCTGACGCAAATAATGGGGGATAGAATAAACAATATCGTAACTCGATTTTCTTTACTGGCGCAAATTGCGTGTGCTGTGGCCACAACGAATTGTGTTCATATTACTGGTTTGTGGGTTTCCACTAGTATTTACTAAAACTCAACGTTTTGCCCCTAATAAAATGTCTCTAAATTTTTCTTAAGGTTTTAAGGTTCTTAAGGTTTTTTAGGCATATTATCATGTCAAACATTTTCTAATAAATCGGTTAAATTTGGCTGAAAAGTGCAAAGTATTACAATTAATGTGTAGAGTTTGAATAATGTACGTAATAATGAAGATTATCAGAATTCTATATCGAACACTTTTTTGAATAGGTAGCTGACCTGGCATATTGTCCATAAAAACTATAAAGACGTATCACATTTATAGTCTAAAAACTCATAACGTTCATTTCCTCAAATTGCGCGTCAAACAATCGATGGAAGAACAAAAAAGGATACTGTTACGTACCGTTGTCCGATTCGGATTCTACCTGAGCGTGTGAAAACGCAACAGGTGGCTGTGGTCCGATAATTATAGACCGGACCGCTTGTATTAAGATCGAATCGCTCGTATTAAGGCCACCACACGCGCTCAACGAATGAAGTTCGTATCAAAGCAATAAATCAATGTTAAAACGATTGCTTCTGTTGTAGGTTAATAAAAACCCAACTATCTTGCAGTTATATAAACGGATGCTTAAGAGTTTATAAACCAGATTTGAATACACAATTCATTAATTTTACTATTTATACTAGAAGCTTACATTTGATTGAGGAGCTTGTTATAAATAAATAATCAAATTAGTCTTAATACAAGCGTGGGCCCCTCATTGTGCAAATGAAACTAAGTTTGCTGATAATTATCACTTTTGTGAAAGAAATCTGTATCTGTTATATTCAAATTTTATGCGTAACGTGATGGCAATTAAATGTAAACTTAGAAAGATTGTTAGGTAACAAAACTTTTAGTAAGTTTTGTTGTTTCAGGGAATATAACTTGAACTATAATACATATAAGTACTACTTACTGCCAGGGCTTCCTTATTCTTTTCTTACGAGTATTAAATAAAAACAAATCAATAGACACCACTAAAAAGATAAACATATAAACTGTTCAAAATTAATGTTGTCATATTTAAAATTAAATTTCAAAATTTTATTGTCAAAAAACATAAGTATTTTTTCACATGTACATGAATGCAAGTACCTATTTTAATGAATGAATTATTATTTTAATTTATTAATTTATTTATGATGCTGTAGTTGATAGTGTTTTGTGTTGTCCGTGTGCAAGAAGCCTAAAGCCGGACAATAGCGACGCGTGATGCGCGGGAGTTGATTGACGCTGCGGTTCCTTTTTCGCGGCCTCCAGTGTAGGGGCTATTTCACGTTATTATATTATTTAAAATTCGTGCGTTACTCCCAATGATGCTACATTGTATGTATTGTATTATTGTACAGAATGAGAACGTATTTTAAAGTACGTACATCCACATACGTTGCAATATTATGGAATCGTGTTAATTCTCAAAGATTTATTGTAGATCTCCGGATTCTTGAACTTGGTGAAACATCTTGGTATTGCTTATTGTACTTAGATTACTAAGTTAGGTCGTTTACCATCCTGACCATCATCGTTTTGGTTTAGTTATTTTATTCCTTAGTAATATGGACATTTAAGAGTAGAATATAAGAATTGTAACTATTTTCGGTATTTTAAATAACAGGTGAAAAATTGCAATCAATTATTTTAACTTTCACCTAACACAGGAAGTGAAAAGGAGAAAAAGATTAAATGACACTTGTCTCGCAAAAAATTTTCTCACACATGTGTTCAATTCTGGTCAAGGAATCCTTTGTGGACACTATTATTAAGTGTATTGATGCTGTGCGGATCAAAAGGGTTGTGCCACCTTTGGCAAAAAATAGCGGCGACAGCGTGAGAGACCGGACGATAGCAAATATTAACCTTTTCCTTTTTTTCTTTAAATCAAAACTGAATGTCATGGTTAAATAGTCTGCAGATTTGACCGTAACAATATTGTACTTGTGATTAACGATCACATACGGTCCTATAAGTTAATAATTACATATATGAAGTCACATAATGTAATTGACATCATTAGGTAAGGTCGAATACATCACTGATGCGTTGGTAGCTAGGAAAGCAAGATCAGGAATGAAAGAAGAAACTAGCTTAAAATTCAGTTTTAATTAATAACATAAAGTAATTCCATATTTTTTGTTTTAACATTTTTTTTATAGATTAATTGAGATATGAAACGTGTAACGAATATTCACACTATTTTATTAAATACATAATTATTAGTAAACAGTGACGTGATCCATGACCTATGAGTCCGCTCGGAGTACGATATTAATCGAGAGCATTATCTCCATAGTAAATATGGGTTACAGCGCTGATGGGCCAATTAACGGCTGTGTGAAATAAGTCGCGCACTTTTAATAGTCTGCGCGGTTTACGCAGAGTTGTGAATGCGTAGACATGAAAAAAAATTTTTTAAACAAGAAATAAGTTTATTTTTTGTAACCAGAATAAATATTGCTTTTGAATCGATAACACGAGATAATTGAGGTGGGTAGTTTTTGGTTTTTTAATATTTTTTGGACGAATATAAAAAAATATCTTTTCGTAATAAAAAACGTTATTACTTTGGTTTGTTAGCAAAATAGTATTACTTAATTTACAATTTTTTAATTATTTTTAGATTAATGACCATAAAAATCATAAGTATTCCTTCTAAATGCAACGCGCGGCGAAACAAGAAAGCAAACGATGACAACATTACCTCTTTATTCAAACCGGACCCTTATTTGAAACAGTAAGCTCAATTGAAACCGATGAAATAAATTCACTATTATGGACTCCAATCGCTGCTAAAGGTCCGTGCCCTTAACCCGTCGCTCGCGGAGACAAATCATGAAAACCGTGTCATTTTATACAAAATGCTTCCTTATTTGAAAATAGGAATTCAATTGAAAAGTCGATGAAACAAATTTAGTATCGTGATATTTGTAATCGTACGGTTCTAATCGTTCCGTGAGTCTCACCTGACGTTTGAACCGTCAAGACAATGGGCCATGTTTGGCTCGCACGCGGGTCACTCCTCGGTTATCTGGCGATCGGAAGAAAGCCGATCTTGGTTGCGGCCGCGCCGTCAAATTTATTGTACTGTTCGCCTCTGCGTTTACAGTTAGCCTGCTCTGTGGTTTACTCAAGTGTGTCTTGTATGTTACACTATTCTACGCTCATTACTCCGTTTGCACCTTCGAAATGGCCTTAAGGGGGTTAAAACTGTTTTATGGAATAGTGTTAACATTTGTCTATTTACTGTTTAGGAAAGTATAATATATTATGTACAGCAAAAAAATAAATGAAGAAATAAAGTAGTAAAGCGGTATTCAAAATTTCCACGTTGTTTTTGCTTAATCGGTAAGAAAAAAAATAAGGGGAGCATATTTTATAAAAAAGTTAAAAAAAGGAAATTATATATTCGGCTAAGAATATTGGATACTTTGGCTATCGATTTTTGAATTTGAGGAGTTTTATAAAACATTTACGAGTATTTAATGAAATTTGGTCACAATTGTCCCGAGTTTGAGAAAGTTGCAACTCATAAAAGGTTAATACTATAAGGTTAATACTATTACATAAAAAGTGAATCTATTAATGTAAATGTAAAACAATACTTCTGCTACGCTTTCTAAGACGTGCCTTGTCATAGAGACGAAACAGCTAATGAAACTTCCTGCATCTTTGCAGGCACAGATGGCATTCTACATTATGTTACAATGTTCTACATAATGCTTCACTGCCCTGACATTAAGCACATACAATAAATATTCAATGCTAATTTCGTTATCTTTATAGCCGGACAGTATTTGGCTCTAGACCCGTTTGGTCGTACTTAGATTTAGAAAGGGTTATTACAGCCATAAACGATATGTTTGATTGATGAATAAGTTTTATCTTGTATGTCGCAGTGCAACTAGATCAGTAATCTGCCAATACAGTAGGATTTTACAGTCTTAAGTGATAGTAACCATATTTTATTTTGTACTACAAATGTTATAATATTATCATTATCATAATTTATTGTCCATGACGACCTCATAGCCTAGTTGGTACTAGTACTGTCTGTGAAGCAAGGAGATCCAAGTTCGGTTCCTGGTCAGGGCAGACATGTACGCCCACGATACAGGGAATACAAGCAAGGGATTTGATGTATAAAAAATGATAATAACATATGTTTTAATAAAGTGCTGTTCAGCATAAAAGTGAAATTAGCCCCATAAAAACTATGATGAACATAAAAAATCTGCACTTTGTTTACGGTAAGCATAGGTTTCACATGACCTCAATTAAGCAGTCATCATTCAAACGGATGTAAGTGCATAATCTCGGCTCGGGTCATCGCGTTAACAAGGCGAGCGGTCACGAATCGCCCGGTATGGGAAAGCTCCCAGCGTTGTATGTAGAATTGCAGTTACGACCTTATGCCGCGGCGGTCCGCAGACGTAATGCTTTGACACCCACAGTATATCAAACGATAAGCTCATGCGTAGGAAACTCGGAATCTTCACTGGCCATTAGGTTATTGGAGATATAATCGAAGCGTTTAGTTAAGTGGCGATCTGATTTGGTACGCTCGAGTAACTAAAAGATCGGAGATAAAATTACAGTAGCATGTTTATACATAGTTATGTTAATCGAAGTTCAGTTGTTTGTTTATTTAAATAGCAAATTGTTTAACATATTTAAATGTTTGTGCACATGGTGGATTTTCTTCAATCCACTATGGTTCACTTCTGAACAGGGATCGCTCCTGATACTCGAGGAAGCTTAGAACATAGTTCATCTTGGTAGCTCCAGTGCGGGCGAGGGGTTAGTGG
>DWJQ01002031.1:0-10154 GCA_018248915.1 Hesperia meskei straton | reverse complement strand
ACTTAAGTGGGTGAAATAAAGGGGTGAAGTTTAAACGAAATTCACGCGGGCGAAGCCGCTGGCAAAAGCTAGTAAATCATATAAAACTATCTAAAAACAAGTTTAACTTAGTATCCGATGGGCTTGTACTTATTTGGCTTAATAAGGCTTATATCAACAAGAATGTGTAACAAAGTTGAATAGCAAAACCTCAAAACGAATAACTATCTATTACTTGAAAATACCCATACAATACATAACGAACGCGTAACTTACCGTTACAAGTTATTTAAAAGAGCTTGCTTGTAAACTATTTGTGTAAAATTAAACTAAACGTACATTTTCATTAAATATGATGGCAGGCCAGACCGGGAATACAGGTTGTCGCAGCAAGCGTCTGCGCGTGTGAGATTTATGATGCAACCAACAGGCGAATATTGAAAATCCAGAGCACTCAAGAAACCACTAGATGCACTTTGAATAAAGATACAGTGAAGCAAATAGTGTCTCTTTAGATTATGAGTAGCACAAAGTAGACAAATAACAGGACAGTGAGGAATCATAACAAATGGGAACATTTTCTTCTGTGGATAGAAATTTATATTGATATTTTGTGTTAAAATTTAAAGGATTCTTTTATTCTTTAAAATATTGTTTTATGCTATATTATATTTCGATACGTTTATCATCTCAAACCTAACCAACGCGCCACAGTACATATGACACGCTGAAGTTACCTATGAAGTTATTTTCAAACATTAAATTAATAAGAAATAAGATTTGGTGAAAATTATTCGTGTGTTCCCTTCATATTCCTTACTCAACATCCATCAGCTACTTGAATATACCAGAACCCACAACCTGGCATTAACATTTACAGATGTATTCAACGTTTACTGTGAATAATGGGTGTGAATAATGGAGATCTACCTATGACTAGTTATGTGTAATATGTTGTAATTACATATAATATATTATATAAATATTATAATATTCATTTATGTCTCAATATACAACACATGTCATACTCAATATTAAGCTTAACTCAATCCTACTGCTTTCAATATTTATTCAAGTAGGACGATCTTCAAAATTATTTCTCAACCTTAGAACAAAGTTAGAATTTTTGTAGCTTCAAAATTTTAAGTACTTATTCATTATTTTAAAATAAATTAATCTTATGACAGTATGTAGCAAATAAGGTATTCTAAGTATCACAATTATAAACCTAATTTCCAAATTATATAAGACCAACCCGTTGCTATTTATATTAGCATACAAAATTTCGAATATTTTTCCTAAGCAAAACTCGAAACCATTTTCAGTATAAACAGACGCAAACTATCCGAGTCGGATTTGCGATTTTCTTGCCGGGAAGAGAATATTGCTCTCGCAAACCAATCTGCGTATATTGAGCACAAGTATTGAACTACGTACATTTTAGCTGTTCCTCATGCAAGCGTATATATGAAGTTTTTTGTCGCTTGTGCATTGTGTCAAGGATTTTAAATAAATATCGCATTTTATTGCATTCTGAAATCTCATGTGATAGTAGTCTGTGGAATGAAAATTAATAACAGTGTGGTGGAGCAGTATAGTAGAGCCTGAACATCCTTAACTCAAATTCAAGTGTCATGAATACCTTCGTTTTACTTGTTACTGCCCATTTAAAAAAAATATTCGGAGTAAATGCAATAGGTTTTTTTTCTTCCATTTTCCTTGACCGGGCCAATTACAGGCCTATAGCGTTAACTTCCCTGCTTGCAACGCGGCGGTAATGGAACGTGTAATAAATAGGCAGGTCCTATGATATCTCGAAGTCAATATGAATACACTTACATACTTATTAAAAATATGATGAGCCCAAGCTTCTCCTTTACATTCTTACATTGAAAAGTCGTATTACACCTAAATTTAAATCGAGACAGTCTATTAATTTTGAATTTCCGAAAGCTAAAATCAAAACCATCTTTTTATTTTGAACCTCTGAAGTACTGTACAATTTAAAATAAAATCCTTCACAAGCGTTGATCAATGACAACTCGTTCAGACTACTACACGTCCTCTTTAAATCACAAAAGCGGACGTTGTCCGCGTGCAACGCAAAACTTTGTCAATCAATTTATTATCACAAATTGGGCTCACAGTGATTTATAATGCATAAACATGTACGTGTTAATAATTAGGCACACAAGCTAACGAAACGCAGATATTCTCTCTGAATTATTTTTCACATTTTCCCCGTGACTGCTAGAAAATTGGATAGGTGTATTTAATTCACGTTTCAGTATACTTTGTCATCACATACATTTCAGTCACAGATCCGAGGGGGCGCGTCGCAGTGGTACAATATCTCATTTAGTTATGATTTATTTTCCGATTGCCTTTCCCCGTTCTCCCCTTTTAGTTGATACGTAATGGTGAACGCATAATTTGCAATTATTTAGAAGGGTGAGCTCCGATATAAGCTGGACCTTTTTTATTTGTATCCCCTCAATGTTTAGAAAGTAATGAACATAACCATGCTTCTAGTTATAAGATATTTTTGTATGATTCGTGCATAAATACCTTAAAAAAATTTATCTTTATAAAATACAAAGACTGATGATAGAGTAAATAAACTGTCTATCGGTAGGTAATAACAATCGCTTACATGCAACTCTATTGTGCCAAATTGGTTCGAAAACACTTCAGACTATGCCTAGAATAAGTGTGTGTAGAGTGTCTGGGTAAGTAAGTATTAGAACAAATAAACAGTTATTTTACTTTGAAGATTTGTTAAATAAATAAACCAATGGTATATTTATTTAACAAATCTTCAAAGTAAAATATAAAGTGCCTATGAATGAAGTTTCACTGACGTTACAGTAATGATTCATCAACATCCTCCAGGTGTACAACCCGTAACACCTGGAGTCTCCGACCATATTTAAGGGGGTTATTTTAACAATTAAGGGGATTTAAAGTTAAATTGTACCGTGGTAATGCTACCAGAATCTACATAATAACTAATGTGAACACATCGTCGAGAATATTGTAAAGAGAACTCCGTGTTTCGGTTGTCTCGCGAAATCTTTCAGGATAAAAGCATTTTACTATTGAATTTATAATAACCTACTTTTCCTATCGCTGATTAACAAAAACTCCGCTATCACAACAATCTTTAATTATATCCGTTTATCATTTCCACGTACTTAAGTTCACAGAATCATTTATTACGCCGGGCTTATGCATTAATATCGATAATTTTGCATTGAACGTATTAACGTAGTTTTTGTGCACGTATGTATTTTAATTGGCTTTGTTCGTATTACACTGGTGATATTAATCGCGCGATTACAAACGTTAATCCATGCTGCCACAGGTAAGATTAATGCGCCAACACATCGCATGTCGACCTGATTTCTTCGTCATATACCAAGCAGAATGTAGTACAATTAATTGCCATGTCTTAAAAAATTACATCATAATGCAGCTAGTCTATATAAAGTCCAAATAAAATTTGTGATTAGTTTTATTACAATTATATTACAACATTTAAATTAATAAATGACCAAATGTGCATAGCTACACATGTCACGTCATAAACACAATGACATGTTTAAAAAGTTTAAAAAAGCGTAGGTAGGTACAGGATCGACCTCAAGTATCTGTATGTTCCAATTTACTAAGAAGTGATTATATTAAACATGTATACAACTAGTTGTTATAATTAATTAAAATACATTTATATATCATTACAAAAAATAAATGAATAATTTAAGTTATATATGTTTCTCAACATTATTTCTCTTTTAGATATAAAA
Organism: Hesperia meskei straton; assembly: GCA_018248915.1. Lineage (NCBI taxonomy): Eukaryota > Metazoa > Arthropoda > Insecta > Lepidoptera > Hesperiidae > Hesperia > Hesperia meskei. The sequence continues at coordinate 6,369 of DWJQ01002031.1, read as the reverse complement.
ATAAGGTACAAAGTAATTCTTTGCAATCAGTTTTTAAAATAATATTTTAGAAGCGCACATACTACTCGCGAACATTAAACATAATATTTATTAAATATGCTTTGAGTTGATATGACAGAAAAGCCGATTATACACTTCAAAACCTTCCCAACAAAGTGTAGTCAATTGCGGAGTAATACCTATTGTAAAATAGAAGCAAATTGGAATGATAAATGACGAGCGAAGAGGTCCCTGCCTTTTGACGTGCACATATTTTATCTTTTCTCGTTAATGCGACAGTTCCGACCCAGCAGATAGAAGAAAGCGATGAAATATAGTAAAGTTTACTAAGTAAACGTTCGGTGCAAGTATTATTGGCCTCTTGTTCGGGGGTCCAGGTTCGAATTCTACAGTACCTACGCACTTCTTTTCGAAGTTACGTGCATATTAAGCATTTAAATATCTTTCGCTATAACAGTAAAGGAAAAACATCGTGAAAACCGTGAATCGTGAAGTCTGTCAATCTACATTTGGCCAGCGTGATGGACTTATGACCTTAACGTTCTCATTCTGGGAAGCGACCCGTATGCCCAATAGTGGGCATTCGTGGATTGAGATAATGATTACAAGTACTTTTAAAGTCTTAAAATTTAAATTAAATCATAGCTCTTACAGGCGTTCCGTAATTAACAAAGAATCACAGTTTGGATACGTCCGTCCTTTCAACTTCGTTCCTCAGTTCATGTATCTCCAGCTTAGTTCAAATACTCCTAAATACTAAGTTTTATACCTAACTACATTTTACACTTTGTAATTCAGACAAAGTTATAAAAATATAATATTAAATTTTTAGAGTACCTACCTACCTTCGTACAGATAAAATTGGTATAAATTTTTCTCGTCTATCCAATAAACGCAAGTATCATCGGATGAGTCGTTTAAAAATACCAAGCATGCGCGTAAACAATCATTAAGTTTTAGTTTTTAGGTACTAGTTAGTGTGACAATTTTTAATTATTATAAATATGTTCGTTTTGCTTAATGAACTTGTGCTCACCAAACATACACCTGTCTTGTTTCCACAGAATATTTTTAAAGAATAACTTTAAATTTAAAATTTAAAAACTGCGAATGAACTAAAATAAAATCTTATTACAATTTCACTAGGAAGGTGTCCGACCGCCGGCGAGTAAAACTAGTTAGCTAGGCTAGTTTCTCGCCCAAGAAAGCGCACGAGTATTCGCCGGGGCGGTGTGAACAGTAAGCGAACACTCCTCGCAAGAATTTGCATCTCTCTTGTTTACATGGAATGTCATATCTTTCGTACGTGTTTGAGCGAGAAAATAGCCGAGCTTTACTCGCCGACTCGCCGGTGGTGTGACACCTGCCTTAATGTCAATAAGCTTTCTTCCATCGATAATTTTTCACTGCAATCCATGTAGATGACGCTGAATCATATTAATACATGATTTTTTTTAAAGATGATTTTCTTCTAATGTATGCCATTTATTGAATTCAAATAAGAATAATAACATCTTACCATCTTACGCCAAGACACGAAAAAACTCGATAGAACGATACTATTTCGTTTATCATTGCGTTGGATGAGGGGGATGAAGTTCACACGAATTTTACGCAGGCAAAGCGACGTGCGGAAGCTAATATTCGAGATAAAAACCATTGCACTTTACTTACCGACAGACCTCCTGCTACGCCGTAGGCATGCTACGTCGTAGAAACCTTATAACCCAAACATATTCATTTCGAAACTCTTTTTACAATTCACAAAATAACTGAAAATAGTATTTTATCGATATGAGGAGCTGCAAGAACACAACTGAGACCTACATGCATATGGGACCTTCGGATGAAATGGATTGCGACGTTGCATAGATTGCAATTTCCCTCGAATGTGCCTGCCTCAGAAATTACATGAGGTTCTGCAATGTACCATGCCATACATTATAGAAATAGAAATAGCATGAAATTATAGATCTGATATATTCGATACAGACGTCTTTGTATTTCGTGTTTCATGAAAATGTAGATTGATATCAATGATACTAAGCCTGTGAAATTTATAAGCTCAAACAATATAGCTGTTGTTGAAGGTGTACATAAATTTTAAATTTGAAACAGGATTACGTCGATTACTTAAAACGATTATAACAATAATTACGATTACTAGAAATCGTATTCAAAAAAGTATAATTATCTGTTTATATTCTTTGAACGCCGTAATATTATGCCCTTTCATTTGATACTCAACGTTGCATTTACTGTTAATTAATGACTTTGAACCCTGCCAACACACACACCATATTGACTTTAGTTTTATGTGACTTTATAATCGGACAAACTAAACGTCTATCATAAATAAATACTATCAAAATTGAGCTGGATGGTAACCTCAAAAACTTTGGATTCTGCTTTTATTTCTTAAACGAATATTTTAATTTAAATGAAATATCTATCCGTATGCTACTTTACTAGAAAAAAGACATAAAATAGGCGCCCACGATAAGCCGTGTCGGAGGCCTTCAGGCGGCTTGAAAACTTTCGACACTGTGTTGGCCACTAACCCCTCCACCAATCCGCACTGGAGCATCGTGATGGAGTAGGCCTCATCAATAATGATGAGAGACCCGTGCTCAGTAGTGGGCCATCAATGGGTTGTTGCCAGGCGCCCACACAAGATTTAACAGTTAATGTCTGAAAGTTCAGAAATCGAACAACACAAAACTAGCTAAATGTTTTATCAACTTTTTACTAAACGGTTACGTATTTATTTGTCCGTTTCGGCAGCACAATAAAGTTTCCATTTTGTCCGTTGCGTCACGTACGTGACAAACGGCTCGTCTTAGGGATCGCCAAATATCGTTTAGTACGTGCGAGGAGAAAACCAACTCACTGGGTAAATAAAATAAATCAAATAATATATAAGTAACAGACTGTTTCTACACTAAAATAGTTCATAGTTACTTTTGTTTGAAAATAAAATTATGCCCGTCATTCGTTTTAACCAACTTCAAAAAAAGAAGAAGGTTCTCTCTCTATTCGTTTGCATTTTTTAGGTATCTTATTTGCAAAATTATTTTTGGTTGGGATTAAAGATGTTATCCATTTTTGTTTTAACTTGATGATCGCGTTAAAAGTCATGTGTAATTTCCTCGTCAAAAATGAGTCGCATTAACGGTACGCACAACAAAAGGGTCAGGATCAAAGTTATAGACAGGACATGCATCACAAATCTCGCCAGAGTGCAGCTAGGAGCACTCTTTCTCTCACGAACTCAGCAACACGCCGGCTGGAACGTCCGTCTCGATCTAACATCCCACTTTACACCACACCATCTCAATGAACTCGTGGAAGGCACGACCAAATTTGGTGAGCAAAGAGATTAAGGATGGGGCACAGTACCCACATCGCAAACTTATGGGTTTCAAGTAGAAAAGAACCACGAGGTAGTCTCTGCGCGGCACGGTAGTCGTAACTTGACGAGCGCGATTACGCAACTGTTTTCGCACTACCCACATACGAATAGGAGGCGCGCGCGCTGCGGCCGAGGCACTCGCGCCACCTTTTTGTTCATGCATGCATATTATGGTGGGGAATAAGTGATGGCAAGCTTACCTTATTTTAATTAAAATTACAGAGAAATATTGGCGTAACCACTTGTAAGGGGAAAAAATAGGAGATGTATCAGTAGAATTATGTTTTTTTTAAGTTAAGTAGTTTTTTAAGTTAGTTATATTTAACATCATTCTCAGTAATATATTACTAATAAAATTATAAAAATAAAATAATTATCCACATTAATCCATACAAACATGAATAATAAACTAAATAAGCTCCATGTAAAAAACATCTTTATTTAATGACTAGATTATCTGCATGAAATCCAAATTCATAAAGTAATACACACTATGTAATGTGTGTTTCTTTTTGTGCTATAATATTGAAAATTATGTTTTCACTTAAGTACTCCAACGCTAAGTGAAGTTATTACGCTCTATGTATCTTGTGACCTTAGGAGTATTATGCTTCTTCATTACAGTGACATTTCTTTACGACTAACAGACTATCCATACTAATATTATAAATGTGAAAGTGACTCAGTTTGACTTTCTGTCTCTTGTTTATCACCGTTTTACACTTGATTCAATGAAATTTAATATGGAGATAGTTGAGACCCTACAAAGAACAGGATATTATCCCGAAAACTCTTTCGTTTCGGACAATTTTACCGGCATTATGTCGTTTATCGACTGCAGCGTGGACAAAACTGCGAGCAAAAATTAGTCACGTATAATTCAACAGTAGGTATGTTGCAACGTAACGTAACCAATTGAGCCATAGCGAACCATGATCGTGTCTATTTTTGTTTAAGTAATTATATGATTTCAAATTAGTTTTAAGCATAATTTTTTATTTCTCCCCAATCACGAACTTCTATTAGCCGAGATTGTACTATTATTACTAGAATACTAGATGCACCAGTTAATTATACATGCATAACATGGATAGGATATAGTATACGCATCGTTGACACATTCCAAAGCGGGATAAGCTAATATAACCCTCATTACCTTGAAGCCGCCCTGTAATCGATGGATTGTAGAATATCATAATGCGGCTTAATGATGTCACATCGTTCCGTTACTCCTGTTCACTACCATTAAATTTCACTGTATCAATCAACGTTATATATCCATACTAACATTACAAATGTAAAAGTAATTCTGTCTACCTATTTGCTACTTTTTAACACTGATCTGCTGAGCCGGATAAATAAAAGGATTTCTTTTGATTGGTATGTCGGTATACAAAATTTTCACATTTTTCTGTTCTATAGATTCACTTGTGGGTCGTATGACATGCACACACACTAAAGATTTCCGAAAAAATAAAAATCTAGAAGTGCCAACCTACTAAATAATACAAACTCACAACAAATAACAAAATTCTACTTTCAAAAACAGAACTAACAAAATTGTATTATTAACGAAAATACCAACATGTTTTCGCAGAAAGACCGAGTATAAAATTATCATGTAGGTAACCGTACGTCATGATATTAGCGTGTGCCAGCGAACAGTAATATGATCAAGTTCTCTTCTGTGTCGCGTTGTACGTTGATCCCATATAAATAAGGTTCTTATACAGTTTTTCAAAGACAAGTTAACACGTGTTCGCGAGTTGGGGCAAAGTTTGCGGCGAGGCTCCTCGGCTAAATGAAATTTGGCCCACTGACGGAACAGACGGAAAAATAACTACATACACCCAGGTGTTCTTTATTATTTTAACTATGACAGTTCTCACTTAGTGCTACGTTTCCCTCGAGGTTATGTCTTGACCAACATCATAAATATGTATTACTTTCATATAGCAAGTATCAAAAATAAAATTGTCTTGGAGTCTGTATAAGCTGAGGGCTTTTAGCTTAAACATCCATCATCCCTAGACTTGCGTAGAATGATAAAAATATTGCGTGGTTGTGTATTGAACAAATGAAGGTATACATTACACGTTTAAGGCAAACTTTAATATTAAAAACATACAAGTATCTAAACATTAAAAACACATTTAATTAATCGTCACCATCAGTTACTAGTTAGTTACATACTTAATAGGTATACATTTCCTCGTCACGTAAGTACAGCGTATTATGATAATTTTACCGCAACATAAGGATAAGTTACTGCATTTGATTTAAACTCTTACATAAAAAGCCGACAAACGAGTGGACGAGCCACCTGATGGTAAGTGGTCATCGTCCCGCGAGAAGAAAGAAAGTACGACCTGAGTATATAAAGAGTTCCGTTAAAGTCGGAAGAGCCTACAAGAAACAACTGTATTTTTATTGTTTTAAATGCATATTTTCCGCAAAAGCTCTCCCGTGAAGACCGGCTAGCATGAAAGAGTCTTACTAAGTTGGAAGGAAGTTTTGTGTATAAAGTTGCACCGAGCGAGGCCACGCGACGTAACTGCAATATGTTACTTTGCTTATGAAATTTGTGATTGCACATTGCACGCTAAATTTAATATGTGAATTATGGATTCGCTGTATTACAATTGGTCTTTGAAAGTTTTGCAATATATAAGTATCGTTCAAGCGTGAAATAGAGATCTTATCGCGAAAGGAATTTATGAGTTAAATTAATGAAATAGGAATAAAATAAAACAAAATTGAGAAACCTCCGCTGTTTATTTCATGACGTCTTTCCTCACTATCTGTTTTGATATTACAAGAAAAATAAGTACAAATACAAAAATATTATAAACAACTAATAACAGTACTTTCTTAGCATGCGTACTCCGTATTAAACTTGCAAAGCCGGTATAAAATATTCCAGGACCAACCCAATTTATGTATATAAGTAAGTATCG
>DWJQ01002030.1:0-10154 GCA_018248915.1 Hesperia meskei straton | reverse complement strand
AAATATTTATTTTATTCTGTTTTTTAGTATTTGTTGTTGTAGCGGCAACAGAAATACATCATCTGTGAAAATTTCAATTGTGTAATTGTATTACGGTTCATGAGATACAGCCTGGTGACAGACGGACGGAGGGACTGACGGACAGCGAAGTCTCGGTAATAGGATCCCGTTTTACCCTTTAGGTACGGAACCCTAAAAAGTACCTAAGCACCGAGGTTTTTTTCTTCACATTTTTACATGAAATAAGAAAAACCGAATAGTTGAGATACTTTTAACACTGGCTGAGAGAAAGAAGTTTTTAACATACGTGACATATTATAACTTTCATTATGACAGCGTAGGTATATAATAATATCCTAGAAAACCTTTTTCCTTTTTCAAGTTACATAGTTTGTTTTGTTTTTGTTACAGTCACTTTTTAATCATTTCTATGTTCAACCGCAAAATGCGATTGTATGAATCAGCATTGTATAACTTGTTTTTATTTGTGGTTTGTAATACAGTTCTGCAGAAATTTTCCAATAATTACTTAAGCAGTAATGCACAAGATAAGTATGTAATAATTATTATAAATAAATTTAATTGAATCATATCTCCTCACGACAGTCAATTAATTACACATACCTAGTTCTTACTCGTAGGTACAGTTTAATGACACCGTGATATCACTGTAATTTCAAAGAAGTGCCATTAGGTATGTTGGTAGGTACGAGTAGGTACATTTTTAACGACTTGGCCATGAAACCCCATAGTGTTTTTTAATCCCGTATTTGTCCGATTATTTGTAAGTAAAGTTTACTATGATTCGAAAGGAGTGAATGAGTCACGATTCCACAACCGATAATTCAAAATTTCTCTCATTGAAACTATATTCGGAGCATAAAATAAATTTAAGCATTGTATTTTCACCCTTATTTACTCTCTTTCACACCCTCTCGCGAACATAGATGATAGAAGTTAATATCTATTACTGTGTAAAGGAAAGAAAACTGTAATTCGATTTAAGTATATCGATGGCACATCTCCCATATAACAAGTTCCATGAACTCTCCTCAGGGACGACTGCGGCGTCGCGCGCCGCGCCGATATCGAACGTGTCATCGCAATTTTATTATCTACTGAAACATATTAAATCTTGAAAAATAGCCACACGCGAAATTGATACTTCCCTTTAAAGAATAAGATCGAAAATGGTTTGGTGGAATATTTCTGCTCACGTTTACCACCTAGACACTCGAGACTCAGTATGTATAAGTTTTTGGGATTATATTTAAATTATTTATATTTATCTTATTATATCGCAAGCTCGCTTAAACCATCATCGTGGCACGCATATTGACGAATAGAATAGAGTTGCTCATCTTTATTGTTGAATTATAATTAATTGTTTGTCTTTAAAATGGTTTAAAATAAAATACTAGCAACCCTAGAATGCTTCGCTTCGCAAAATCGAATAGTGATCTAGTTACAGTTTTACCACTTCAGATTGGTATGTTGAAATAAAAATACTATCTCTTTGATCACGTGTAGGTTTTCCCGACTAGCATTAAAGATTGCATTGCCCCGGTATATAGCGCCAGCTCTGCTATTTTTCACTGCAATGTAAATCCTTTGGGTTTATATATTTATTCTCTCCGTTGCCCGAACTATCTTTTTAAATAAACTGCGACTATAATAACAATTTTCGATTGGAGATTTTCCTTGCTTCTTCTTTAATACATACGACATTTAGCAGTACCTGTAGTCCAAGATACTTCCTCGTCGTAAAGATTTCCTGTAAATAAGACAAAGATTGACTTTTAAAAGAATGTAATTAAGAAAATCTCTGTGTTGTGATGGAATAGATGTTGTTGAACTATAACATTCTATCAATTTATGAAGATTTAACCATGATTTTCTATAAATACAAGAAGCAAGTTTCCGAGACCAGTATCATAAACGAAGCAGGTGCAGTATAAATATGTTGAATCTCGTTGCAGTTTACGATCTTAATCTTTAATTAATGCCTGAAAAGCTACATATTTGCTTCGTACTGCTGGCAGCGACTGCCTTCTCACGGTCTGTTGACACTGACCTCAAGCTATACGGGTCGCTTTGAAGGTTGTGAAACCTAAACATGCTTTTACGTAATTTATTGTAAATTCACCGCATATTTAATGGCGTGCCGAGAACATTCGGCTGTATTGTAATATTTTGTAATGTAACAACTTAGATAAAGGGGCATATTGGATAAGTTAAGGAATGCTGGTCAATCAGTGAGACAGGGTTGGAATATTGGAATGTAATGTTCAGAGTTGAATCTTAGATAGTTACGTAAAGTATTTTAGATTAAGGAATACAAACTGTTTAACAATTCACGAAAATGGTGGGATACCAGTCATGTTTTTTTCTTTATTATAAAATTATCACAATGTTTACCTAATAGCGCGCCCTCACATGCGCTCATATTGCAACAATTTAGATTTGAGCATTTCCACATATTCTCCACATTTTTCATACATACATACATACATACATTATGTACTCGTATATTAAATTGCTACATTACAGACAAATGCTCTTTAGTCAGTTGTCTGGTATTGGAATGTAAAATTCTAACCTGGATCCTGGATTGTTAAGTTAGCTACAGGTGAAAATTTTAGGTGAGGGAGTTCAATTACAAAAAAAATGTGTCACTTTTTTATGTCAAAAGCTACGTAATGTTTAAAAATGTTCAATTAGGTACATATTTTAATGCTTATATAATATTAATTTAATCCAATGACCATCGTCCAATTCACACGAAATGTTCGCATCCGCCAAACAGCGAACGAAATTAGCGACATTGCTGGCCCATTTCAATAAGTGAAATCTAGGTCTAGTACTTAGTTAATCTAGCAGTTAGTGGTGTAGGGTCGCGTGTCGTAAGTAGGTCGGATATTAGGGGAATAGATTGAGAGCAGCTCGCGCCAAACGAAGGGTCGGAGCCGGTGTCGCAGGCTCGCAGGGCTGTCAGGTGTCGGGTTTTCCTCGTTTCTATGGCAACAAACCGATGTATGAATTTTATACCTTTACAGTGTCTATTAATTCCGTATACTGCATTTAATTATGTACCTGACTTATAGCAATGAAAAAAGGGTATTAACAATTCGTCTACAATTTAATTATACTGTCTTACACAGCCATGACAATCACCCAAACAGTTTCTTTTACTTCCTATACTACTAGTTACTTACTAGTAATAATTACTACACACTATTTTGTGTGGATTATCCCACATGAAAAGCATTCCGATTGCTTTATTTTTAAACTCGCAACCCTAATTAATTTATTAATCAAATATTCAATCTCATCAATTAACAATGTTTAGCTAAACCATGTAGGTATCATGCACGCATATGAAATGCACACGTGGAAAATTATTGTTATTAACATTATAAAAAAGGATACCGCAATAAATTGATGACGACCCGAATAGCGCAATGGTTAACACACTGTATCGCCTTGGCCTTGGGTTCGATTCCCAGCGAGGCGAAAATTTGAAAAATGAGTTTAAATTCCGTTCTTTGTCTAAATGTATGTCATGTGTAGTGTGTTTTAAATGTGTAGCATATTATTATAAAAAAACATGGCATCGCCATTTATATATTTTATGTATGTTTTTCATTTCATTTTTATTGTTTGTATGTTTACCTATAATATACCGATACACCCTTATCATCATATTTTCCCCGTTAGACTTTTTGCGAAATTCACCTGGCAACCCTGATTGACCGTCACCCCATCACTCCTGAATATGAATTATTTATTGATACGTACGATGTGTGCGACACACATATTCCATAATAATATACTCACTCGCGGTCTACTTACGCGCAGAGAATGGGAAATTGTTGTTTGTAATGCAATGCGATTTACTTACTGAGTGAGAGACAGAGGGGTCAGCCTCTGTTTGTGAAGATATTCAAAATGTCATTCTCCTTTTGTATCCATGTGCAAAAAATACATTTAATCCTTGTTTTATAAAAATAGCCGGAAAATGAGCTACCTGATTTGGTGTGTGATGCATTGGATGGTAGGTAAGTGATCTCCGTTACGTCGCCACTGCCGGAATACAAATAAGAGATATTTAGGATTGAATCATGGATATTATATTATGGATATTATACTTACTTTAAAAATATTGCTAAGATATTTCTTCCGGCGATAGTCTGACTACCGATCAGAGAAGGGCCTGTTCTGTTGCTTTATTTGACATCCCAATCTCATAGAGGTACGGCCAATGGCCAACCTTGACTGCACGTGAAATTTATTATCTGAAAAATTGTACAAAAATTTCGATTGCAAAATATCATCAATACCATTATAAACTGGAATATAACAGTTAGGTATGTGCATCAGTAATCAGTAGTAACTTAACATTCGTACCTACTGTATAACTAATTTAAATTAATTTAATCTACTGTCTTCTAGAGTACGAGCTCTTTGGCCGACACTGCAAATCGAATTAAAAAGATACCGAGATTAAGCTGCTTAAGCAGCTAATTGAGAATTCAATGATCGGTTTCTTATTAAGCCATTTGGTTTTGTAGTGGTGAAAATTTTGCTGACGCTTCTAGCCTTAGGTTATAACTAATAACAATTACACTACTATCAATAACTACAACTTACAACTACATACATACTAATAACATTGAACTACTGAACCAATACCAATTAAAAGGAACCAATACCAATTGATGGGTATGGGTAAGGCATGATTATAAAAATATAACGAGTCTAAATCTATATATCTACGAGTATTATAAAAAAAATTATTTATACTATTGAAAAAATTTATTAGGGCATTTGTTCCTAGTGTTGGACTCTAGCTTTATCTATCAATTTAGGGGTAAACCAAAGCCCTCTCGTGGAGTGATAGACATTATAATAAACACACTAAACTTTAGTGACTAAAGTTTTTGACCACAGCTACAATGTTGAAGTAAGTATACTACTTATACTACTGCAAAGAAGATCATCAAACTACACGCATACGCAGGTATATAATATTGTTGTTTACAACAAAACTTTCCCTGGACAGTTTTACGACTGGCCTTATCTTAATGTCCCTAACTTTCATTTAACGGATTTTAACGCAATATTGCCTCGACTTAATGTAACTTGGAAATGTAACTTAATTGCGTAATAAAATACATGAGACGATCCTAAAACTTCTTTCAGTCGTATTGGTCTTATTCGCCCTATAATGCCTTCTTTGTAACGTTAAAGACTATTTATTAAATATATGAGACATAAAAAACCAATTCAATTTTCATCTGAACATTTTACGTTGTACTTGTATAAAATGTATAAAATTAATAAGATTGTCCAATCAGACGTTATTCTGTATTACGCTCTAGTATATTTTATCTATAGCTACGAGTACTTTACCTTTAGCTATGGAATGTAAGATTTATAAGGGTGCGGTTCCACTGAGGCGGAGCGGAGCGGAGCTGTACGCGATTCACCAATCACATGCCTTGAAAATCACGCGAGGCACAATGAGATATGTGGATTTCAAGCCATGTGATGGGTGAATCGCGCACAGCTCCGCTCCGCTCGGCCTCAGTGGACCCGCACCCTTATTGTGTGGTGTTCAATTATGCAAAGTGTTTGCTTATTGCTACAAATAACCACTTCTAATAATTACAATCCTACGAAATCTGTTAGAGACGCTTTTAAAAACTGAATACAAAATTTCGACCACATGTTCACATAGGAGTTGCAAAGTATCTTCACTTCGTGCACAACTTTAAATAGTGTGTTCTTCATAATAAATTGTTAAGTTAAATTACACCAAACTCTTAACTGTAAGCATACTTTGAAGTTAACTTGTCGGTACATCTTCCGGCTCAAGAACTTCAACTACTTATGGGACGTCTAAATCTGGCACGTCCTAAAAGAGTTTCGTAAGGACCCTTTCTGTGTCCGCTTGGTTTGATGACTCGGCTCTCGGCCTCTCAGCGGGAGGACCCCTTGTGCGGTGTCTCTGGCCCTCAACCTACTTCCAGAGAATAGTGCTTATTGTTGTTCCAATTTAACTACGAGTCGGTACTCGTAACCGCTGGTAGAAACAATAAAATTTTATTGAGGCCGTAGCATACCTACGTACGTAACCCCGTTAAAAGTCTTTGAGGTTTATGCTATGGAAAATAGCAGTTCATAAATTGATAAAATATAGGATCTTTTGGGCGGATTTTATGTAATTTTAACTTCAATCATCTCCAAATTTAACTGATACTGTTCCACGTCCCAATCATAGTTTGAAATTGAACACTAAAGCTGCATTCTACGTGTTCTGGACGTCTAAGTGGATTTTGAGATTTAACATGACCAATCTCCAATATCTGCCGTTAGGAATAATAGGTTTGTTCACAACCAGTTTATGTGTATCGAATGTCCACATCCACGGAGTTCTAGAGCTATCTAAAGTTTCAGGTCAAAGTCAAAGTCAAACTGTTTATTTCATCTAGGAATTTACAAATTCACTTATGAATGTCAATTTTTTGATTCTACCACCGTTTTGGAAAAGTGCTTGAGGAAAAAAAAAACGGCAAAAAAACTCCTCCGCGTCCTCCTCATTGAATTAAAGCAATTATAAATTTGCGATATTTGAACCCTTTGTTGTAATTATGTCCTATGTAATAGGTAGGTAATGGGTGTACAGAACCTCCTTGTCATCGCTGCGTTCCTTTAAAAATAGAACTTAAAAACCCCATAAAAGGCAGATCTTAATATTTATAATGTTGTGCGCCCTATAAAAATTTACGCATCCGCTTGATATCATCGCGCCCTTCAGAATACAGAACTTATAGGTTTGCGCCCTGTAAAACTATTAAGCCTCTAGAATCTGTTCATTGTTAACTCGTTACTTACACCACTGGTTAATTAAATACTGGCAAAGTTACAGATATAAATAAGAGTCGATTAGGGCTCTGTACACGTGTTTTCTTTGCAGATTTTTGTGTTTATTAGTGGGAAAGATGTTTGATGACCAGTTTATAATGATCCTGTTTGTAATACGGCGGGCTTCGGGATTGAGTTCTGGTCGAAGCAGTTTATGTCACAGATATTTTTTTTCCAATCGGATGTAACATTATTTGAAGAAGAAGAAGATGTAACATAATTTGCTTATTTTTTAACACTTTATTGTACACAAAATATGAGAAATTACATTCAGAAATGTTTTTACAAAGGCGAGCTTATTACATTATTGGTCGGTTACTTATGTATGTATTTACCAATCCGCATTGGAGCAGCGTGGTGGAGTATGCTCTAAGCCTCTTCAGTAATAAGGAGAGACCCGTGCTCAGTAGTGGGCCATTAGTGGGTTGTAGCTAACCTTTTTTTTACTCATGTATGTTTCTAAATTCGCAAAATTCAGTAACGACATTGATAGAATTATGCCTTTTTCGCTAAGTGACCACCATTAAGTGTTTGTATATTTCTATCGTTGACGAATAAAACTGTTTTATTATGTTAATTTAAACCATTTCGTTAAAGAAGTTAAACGGGCAGATTACTAGTATCGTAAAATGCGAGCATGCTGTTATTCTAAATTGGACTTTAAACCAAATGAATGGAAGTGAAATTCCAACGAACGGCTATCGAGCTTTGATGGCTGGCGCATGTTTAATTTTATTCACGGCTTTTTGTCAACGACGCTGAAATGATGGTTCAATAAGGTTCACTAAATAGATTATATTATATAACGTTAACTAAGTTTCAGACCTAAACTTCGAACCTAATTAATGAGTACTAATAAATCTTTGATTACAAGAAACAAAATACCCCAAAACACGTGAAACACAAACGAAAGTGACGCTAATAATTACCCTAAAATAAATAAGACATCTGCCAATTCCGAACACAACGGTGACTGCGTGCTGTAATAATCCAAAACTTACGCTATCGACGCAAAAGCGAAAAGAAACTCTACGTCATTAGCAGAGAGAGTGTATTACGTTAGCCGGTGTGAACTTTTTGCAATCAGCCTTCTATGAAAATATAATGGACTTGGAGTACACTGTACTAATCATCGAACTATGTGAGACATATAAAAGCGGAACGCTGGATCGTCTTATCAAAGTGTAACCGCATTCGATTCGGACCAGACGCGTTTATTTGTGGAAATGCATCGTTTATGTATATTAATTGTTGTTTCCGTGGTAACGGCGTTGCCAAGCCCGGAGATTAGAGATTCTGTCCAGAACTCGGTGGAACCTTCAATGGAGACAGCTGCAAAAGCCATGGGCAAGGACTGCACCAATGGTATCTTCAGTGCAACGTGTCTGAAAATCGAAGCTATTTCTATCCTGGAAAAACTCAGTTCTAAGGACGAAGTGCAACTCTTACCAGGAGTCAGTGTGGTGAAAGAGAAGAACGATAATATCAACAAATCTGACTTCGCTGCGGAATTAGCTAGGTCTCTCCCGTCGAAGCCTGATGAGAGATTGGACAAATACTTGCTGTACAGATTGGGAAGTTATTTGGACAGTCACTCGGTGAAGCTTAAGCTGATGGATGACAGTGCTACTGAGGAAGCCAGAGCCTTGATTGGAGAGGCAAGAGGCAAGGGCGGCGGCCTGGGCGGAGGCAAGAAGGGTGGCATGGGCGGCCTTGTTGCTGCCGCAGTGATGATGAAAGGTATGTTGGCAAACGCAGTAGATCTTTCGCCATTTTGAAATGTTTAAATTGATTTTTGGTGTTTGGATAACGAAATATTATTGTGAAAGAAGTTGATATCTATCTCTAGATCGCAGCAGTGACAGTAATTTTGTGCGGCAGATTTATATCAGGAACAGTGAGGATTCAAATCCTCCAAAAAAAATCTACTTTTGCTTTGGTTCAAACAAGGTTTGGGAGCCTACATATATATGTACGTGTATCCATTAGGTTTTCGTAGGTGTGTGAAGTCCAAATTTGGTCAGTTTTAAGGATACCATCAATGGTTCAGTGAATAAATAGTGCGATAAATAATTTGCCATTAAATAGTGTAGCCTAGTACCTAAGAGTGCCTCGAGAAACAAGATCTTGGGTTCGATTCTCGGTCGGAGCAGATATTTATGACACAGATAAATATTAGATCTCGGGTTAGAAGGGTATTGATATCTTTTGTATTCTCTACTATCCCCGTCATAAGCTACAAAAGCCATAGTAATTAGAGGAATCCTAGTGCAGAAGAATGGCTATGTGCTTCTTAAAAGCTTTTTTTCAATTGCAATGCTTTTTTAGTTGGGGTTGAATATCACATGTGGTATGTAACTACTTTTTACCTGACTTGAAATGAAGGAAGATTCAACTGTATTTTTTCTACTGTGTACCTCACAATTTTTTACTGGGTGAACTGATTTTTTCGTATTCGAAAGTACAAACATAATATGACGGGTAGTTTTTGAGTTATCTATACTAATCGATTTCGAAGTCGGTTAGTTTTTTTATAAAAAGTAAGTTATTTATCCGAAAGGGGGTAAAATTTTACATATTACTTACAAGAGATTTGTATGTTTTAACTTTGTACTGGGCGCACTGATTTTGATAGTATAATTCTTTTTTTACTCGAAAGCTAGCGCTTGTAGTCAAGTTTTATACATTTGAGCGACATTGAGGGGTAAAATTTGAGTTATTCCTACTTATCGATTTTGAAGCCAATTATTTTTTATATTTAAACTGATAGACAAGTTCTTGAACCGTTACCATTTTAAAAAAGTTGATCTGAATGAACGGATAAAGTTCACTTTCTTTTCAGATCAAACAAAGAGGTATTAGATTGCGGTAAACTGATTTTGATTGCGGCTATTGTTGACCAGACTACAGTTAATAGTCTTATATTTATCAGATTTATAAAAATGGAAGTAAAAGCGGAGCTTTAGCTTTTCTTTGCTTTTATTGTAGCTTTTAAATAGTAAAAGTGCTTTCACTAAACGATGTTGAACCTAAACGTTATTATTTATTTTTATGTTAAGGGCTAAATACATATTTCAAGTTTTTGAGATAATTTTCAGCCTTTGTGACAATTATTTTGGTAACGTAGAAGCAAATGAGCGTGTAATGTTAAGGTTATTTGATATATTTTTGCTGTAAATTAATTTTAGGAATATAAAATTTCGAAACAAAATTCCAAAATCTAAAAT
>DWJQ01002029.1:0-10155 GCA_018248915.1 Hesperia meskei straton | reverse complement strand
CCTGATAGTTATTTTGGAAATATATTTAATGTACAGAATTGACCTCTCTACAGATTTATTATAAGTATAGATTTGTTGTTGTAGCGGCAACAGAAATACTCATCTGTGAAAATTTCAATTGTGTAACTATTATGGTTCATGATCTACAGCCTGGTGACTGACGGACGGACTGCGAAGTCTCAGTATTATGGTCCCGTTTTACCCTTTGGGTACGGAACCCTAAAAAGTACTACCTGTTTCGGGTTGGAGGAGTATAAAAGTGCAGATATTTCGAAGCAAATCAGAGGGGTTACTTGTATTGCATAAACAATTAAGTACTTAAAAATCCTTTTATTAAATAAATGACATGTAATTGTATGTTGCTTTAATATTGTACATTATAGAAATTGTCAAAGCTTTCACAGATTGGAATACCACGAATATTACAAAAATTTCACATAATGAATTTCGAATGTTCGTCCAACACTGTGGGAATGTAAATGAGTGACTTAATATTGGGTGATGTCTATTTTTGATCAAAGAATAAATGTATAAATTAAACAATTTGAGACACAAATACTTGTTGTTTTAAGAACAGCTGCGCAGTGATAGATGTGACAACGTGAATTTACCGTTCAATATTAAAGTTTTGATTAAGTGACAAATTTCCTTGTAACGTTTAGCTTCGAGTAAAACATAGCCCAAACTTTAGTCGGCAATTAGTGCAAAGTTACCCTTGGTTTAGTTTACATAACTACATCGACCACGATTTTTCACGTAAAATAGAGGACACAAATAATCTTTATGGAGAACAAAAATATTTAAAAATTAATCAAAACAAAATTCATCTCTTTTTTATCAATATTTAATTAGTACCCATGACTTGGTATCCGACTTCACCTTCAAACCTAAAATATTAGAATTCTGGCCTTTTATAACTTTATTATACCTAAATGTGTAGAATTTGAATTACATGTAACGATATAAGTTAATCTAAACATGTGGATTTACAACTCATTTCCGTTTTGTTTGTACTTGATTATATCATCAGAGGACCCGTTTGCGTAATTTCAAAGAGTTGGCGCTATGAAATAGAATTTACTGAAAATTTCCATGTTTTCCAATTGTATGACGTAATTTCTTGTTTACAGATAATATAAATAAATTATAATAAATTACGATGCTAAGCTTATTTAATGTTATTTTGAACTTTGTTGTATTATATAGGCTTCTTAATCATATCTATACTACAATCCCAATTCCTCCACCAATCCACACTGGAGCAGCGTGGTGGAGTATGCTCTAGTACGCCTCAGTAGTGAGGAGAGACCCGTGCTCAGTAGTGGGCCATTAATGGTTATAGCCATCCCAATTAGTTGTCAATAGCGATAGAATAAAAAATGGCGCGCATTTAATAAGTGTATCAGTAAATCAGTGATACTCGTACCATACCTACAGATGAATAAATGATTTAGAATTTGAATTGATAGACAAAATAACAGCGTATTAGCCCTTTAATTTTTATATGGCTGTTTTGAAAAGACAAGTTTTATGATAGTCTTGTCCACGATGAATGAAACGGTTGGTAACCCGAGCGGTAGTCGGAGCGGCTCAAAACTTGGACAGTCTCGCCGCCAGCGACAGGCCCGCAGCTAGCCGCACTCAGGCACATGTCTTGCTGGTATTTCCGATATGACCGATAGCTTTATTCAATGTTATTAAATGACTAGATTTTCGCCTGCAGTTTCCGTGGAATTCGGTTATATCGCGCGTGTCCATTACCAAAATAATTTCTTTGTGCTTGTGACATTTGAAATTTATGCTCATTTGCGTATTGATTGAGAAAAAATGACAGTTTATCCCCTTAGGACGGAAACATCCGAAAATTCTCTCTCAGTGATCTTTTACACAACCCAAGAAACATACATGTCACTCACTCACCCAGTCAACCAGTAACGGAAGATTATACTGATTGAATGATTGATTAAAATAGGTAATAAGGTAATCCGCTTTGTATACCTACCATACACGCAAGTATCTCAATCAGGCCTTATGTGTTAGGCCTGTGTCCTAACGAAAACGTTCTACCCGTGAAACTTCAAGTTTAAAGATACATATTTAACAATAATAAATAACGCTAACATTTATAGTTCCACATTACGTGGTCCCACATACGTGAGTGCCATGGAAAATACACTAGACAAGGACATAGCCAGACCGAATAAAGAAAGGAGAACATCAGATTTGGGTCGGTGCGAACAGCTTGTTCAATACCCCCAAATAATCTTGCATATTTTAATACATCCATTTCATATTTAAAAATCTATTTATATCATATCATTAAAATATTAAACGACTAAAGTAGAT
Source organism: Hesperia meskei straton (assembly GCA_018248915.1). Taxonomy (NCBI): domain Eukaryota; kingdom Metazoa; phylum Arthropoda; class Insecta; order Lepidoptera; family Hesperiidae; genus Hesperia; species Hesperia meskei. The sequence goes on along the minus strand of DWJQ01002029.1, from coordinate 7,809 downwards.
ACTATGTGTGCGCGGTGCGTTAGACGACTATATTACATTATTCCCATCATTTTCCGCAAAAACGGAATATGTACAATGTGGTAACGATCTAAAAAGCGATGTCTCATGCATGTTCATATTCCAGGCCCAAGGTCCATAAGAAAGTTGCTGGTCTTCTTTAAACTCTGCTTCCATGACTTAATATCTTACTGCAAGTTACTCTCCTAATAAAGAGGGCGTGACTGTCCCTCATCACTACACCAATGGATAGTTTTTTAGTCATCCAATCCAAGTGTCCGAAGTTCTTATGCCGCCTGAAATTCACAAACTTGATTCAACGGCTTAACTGTCTATAACAACCGGTACACCGGGACTAATGGCTTACATAGCCGAAATACGAAACAAATTTCTTTAGAAGCAATAAATACTCTGAATTCGATTGAAGTGGCTTATCTAACCATTCGGTATATATTTTTCAAACACGAAAAGGTTGAGTTCAAACTTGAACATAGGTTATGTTTTCAAAACAATAATAATTACTGAAGGAAAACTTTATGAAAAAATCTGCATAGGTAATTAATTACTTGAACATCGTGAATCCATATTATAATAAAATATTAGGTATATATTTTTAAGTTGACGACTACGAAGCGCAGTTGGCACAATAGTGGTCCCGACACTCCCGACTCCCGAGGGATTCCGAGAATCAGACATTGAAGTAATAGATAAATATTTGTTTCTGGGCACTTTTTATTATGTATGTTTTCTGTTGTCCATGCCTTACACGGTGCCGGGAATCCTGTTGTGAAGATATGCTATATTTTAGCGTTATTTATTTAAATGAGTGAAATCTGTTAATCCGTATATCTACTTAGCCAACGCGGCAACATGGGAATGAATTATAAATGAAGTGTTTCATTGTTTGGCTTTGCTTGGTGAAAATGAAGTTATAGTAATATATATTATAATGTAGAAAAGAAGAGATAGTCTAGTTTCTTGATAGCTTTCGACTCCAGTTGGAGCCCAACAGTGGTAGACAAGAAGAATTAAAAGTATAAACAAACCTATTAATTGTTGTTCTGTCGTTAAAGATACCAAGGTTGCATAAATACATAATAAGCGATTGGCCACGTGTCGATCGATTGTGGCAGCGTAGCACATTCACTGATGCACATTTCATTTCACACGGTGTACAGAGTGTACACGCGTCGTGAATATGTTTCAGGGTTTCAGCGTACTTTATATTTAGCGTCGGTCTTTATTTTTCAAGGAGGGCCTTTTAACTCGCAACCATTTATTTGTACTTACTCAGAGAGCTTACTATAACATTTGCTTACTTGACTATGTTGACATTATTTCGCAGTTCTTTATATTCGTTTCATTACTGTCAGGATTTTAAAATTACCACGTTTCCAAATTCACGCAAAAAGAAAGGTTAGTATCACTGTGAGCGCGAATTATTGAATAACATTTGTCTATAGATATGTATTAAAAAACGGTCCAGTCAGAAATGCTCTCTCACCATCATTATAAAGGCAGCTTAGCTTTTCATGCGAGCAAAAATAGAAATATCAATAAATTCGAAAAGGCCCGTCTGAAAATAGCAGTTTTATTAAATGATATTAATATAAAACCCGAAATGTAAAATGATGGAACAGTATGTATAAATTTGAAACTATGAAATGGGAATCTGCTCTCGTATTCAGTTGTCTGAGTGTTGTATAATATCAGTGTGGCGTTCCATACTTCAATGTGATACGTAATAAAGTGATTTTAGGCGGAGTTTTAATGAGATTTAGTAGGAGTGAGTGGTACAGCTACACTTGATGATTGAATTATTCAAGCTCGGGTAGCTGGCAGCGCAGAGCTTGCGTAATTTAAAATTGCGGTGTTAAAGTATGGCGCTTGTCTCACCGGGACACTCGGTAATATATCAGGTAAATGATCTTTACAGGAAGAACAATATTAATTTCATTGTAATTATTTGTATTCTTATAAAAAATGTTAGCTTAAGGGGACAGTTAAATTTTATCTGGATGACGTAAGCGGCTGTAACGTTAAATACAATTATTGAAGAAAGGAAATATACATGAAGGTATTGTAGGTAATAAATACCTAAACCTTAAAATAATAAGTAAAAAGTACGTTTGACTGATTCCTGTAAATAATATGGTTCTATAGGAATATAGGTGGAAATTCAAGATTTATAATCGAGCATAGAGTGCAACAATTATTTAGTTATTTAAAGGTTATAAAAAACATTTTTAATTCAATATAACATAACAACATTTGTAGCCTAAAAAATCAAAGCTTGTTGTCATTGACGCTAACACAATTTGAATAGTAAAATGAATTGAATTGATAATAATTTGGCTTTCACCCAAAATTCGATTTTTTTTTTCGTAAGTAAGCCATTTTTAATTTAAAGCTGAAAGCTAGCTGACTATGGTCCACGTTATTGCATACGCCATATTCCCGAAGGTATCACTCGCCCTCATTCGTTATGCGTCGACAGTAAAGCACCTACCTGATTAAGTTTGGACTGCGGCTTGAAGAATGTTAAGATATTTATGAGGTGAAGTTTCGGTTGGCAGCACATGCCCGCAGTCAATGTGGGGAACAATAGCTATATAATGGAGTTTCATTTCAATGCCTAACTTTGGAAACTTCACCTCAGGAGCGGTGCTTAACGTGCGAGACGAACTTCATTCGTTTGGTGTAATTAATAGCTTCCGGTTTACCTTACGTTATTGACGTACAGTAATAAATATTGTTTCTACCTATTTCTAATTAATACGGGTATCCTGTATATGTACTTCTATTACATAACAAACAAAGAAGGTACTTGTGTTTAAGTATGTAATTCATTATTAAGTATTAATTAAGTATGTAGGTATTTATTAAACTTGGGGTTTGGTGTGAAGTTAGTGCTATAGTTACAGTTATATGGATAAGGTACCTAGTCTTCTAATTTGAATGTTATTTGCAAATCAATTCAAAATGACGGAATGAAAAAATTACGTACCTACTTAAATGTATCTGTGATACTTACCCATGAGAAAAAAAAGATTTATAACGGTCGGTCGACGGTTCGTTGAAAGCACGTTGAAGCACGAGATTATAACAACCCTATGCACAAGTATAGCATAAGGTTCCATATTATCTGAGATTTAATTAATTCCCTAAGTAAGCAGTCCACTACATTCGCCGCTTGCGCTAGAGGTAATCGCCTGCAGCTAAGCAAGCTTCAAGATGAGTTCAGATTTTCTCGGCACTTTGATTAGACTACTGCCAGAATTTAATTTAGCTCATCCTAAATTAAATAGATTCGATAAAGATCTTCCATTTCAAATAGTGTCTAGTGAATGTCCTTTTTGATTACTTGTGTGTGTCAGACGTTGAACTCTGTGCAGACCACAAAGGATACAATACAATTAAAAGATCGGATACATAGAGGTCATTTTGTGATCGTCGACGATTAAACTGAAGTGCATTATTAATTATATTTATATTTTAACAATTTGATATAAGGAAATAAAAGTCACGTTGTCTGTAGTATAGACAGATAACACTATTAAGTAGTTTTATTAGATAGGTACCTAGATCTATACAATAAAAATTTTGTGTTGCTACGTCAAATTCCAAGCTTTAAATTTAAAAAAATATGTAATTAAGTAGATAATAAATTTTTAAAGGTGACTCTTATTGGTAAGCATGTAAATTATAAGACTAACTTTATCTGTCTGACTGTTTGTCTGTCTGTTTTTGAGACTTTCACCCGTAAACCACCGATTTTAATCAAAGATATTTGATAAAATTTACCTCGCAAAAGAACATAGGATATTTTTATTCCGGGAAACATCCCTAAATGGGGTGAAAAGGGGAGGGAAGGGAATATTTTTGTAAAATGTCGGTACCCTCAAGTTAGCTTACATTTTAGATTTTTATCAAAGTAAAGAAGGTAGGTGGCCGGCACTGTCAGTCAACCATTCCATTTTTTCGGACATTGGCGCATTGAATTTTCTTCACATCTATATATACGTATACACAGGTATTTTGACGTTCTAGGTCTTTAATGCGAGCGAAGCCGCTGGCAAAAACTAGTATGTTATAGACTGGAGCAGGACAGAACCTATGATTTAGTATTCATCGAATAAATTAGTAAGTTTATACCGCGCAAGGCGAAGTTAGCAAAATGTAGTCATATTAAAACGGTTCTCCAAGTTGAACATTAAAACGGGAGTAAAACATTCATAAAGGCGACAGGAGAACGTGTTCGTCGAGATTTAAATTAATTAGTCAAAGACATTAGCACCTGAATGTAGGTCGAGTTGCGAAATTAATGATTCCGAAGAGATTACCGTAGGACACGTATTTCCGCGAGCAGCCCTTTGGGCATTGCGCTGGGGATTCGCTTGTACGAACATATAAAATCCTGGAGACTTGCCGTAGAGGATGACTTTTATCCTAATTCAGCCTCGTTCAAAGTCAAAGTCAAAATCATTTATTCCTGTAGGTATTTTGTCAATGTTCGTCGTTTTTTTAAGCTTATCGCCGTTTCCAAAGGTTCTATATCACTGTTAAAGAGAAGCAGAAAGGTGAAACAAATAAAGCATATCTTTTAAATCAATTTGCATTACATAATTATTACAAAAAAAACTTCTTGTCTAAGCGGAAACGGTCGCAGTATTATCACCTTCAGGCACCCTTATTATTGAAATAATAACCTTTGGTTACAAGTAGTAATTTTATAGGTCGCACACAGAACACTTCTCGTTTCATGTATGCTCATTTATTTCATCATGTATCAATTCCCATAAACATTGTTATTACTGTATCGACAACGTGTTCGTTTCAAGATTTTATTCTGGTAACAAAAAAGATTTATCCTGGCAAAAAAAATATGTTTATTGGATGTTTCGTCTTTTAATAAACTGGGCAGGTGCCGGCGTAAAAGATGTTTATTTGGAATATTTTTAGGTTTGTTCTGTGTCTCATAGTTTGGAAGGATAACAGGTGAAAATCATAAAATATGAAAACGTAGGTAGATTCGTTAAACCTCGTAAATTTAGGATTCATTCAGATACAGGACTTCCTCCGGAAATTTTATTGTTCTGTGCGGACTTTATTTTAATAGAAAATCTGTGAAAGGAAATTATGGTCCGGTTACTTCATTGTAGCTAATGCAGTACACAAATATATATCTGAAATCCACATAGCGAAGCAAAGTTTGAGCGGTGCCGCGGTACCTACGGTCGAACCCTACGGCTCTATTATTCCTCGCCCATAATTGGATTCCAAAGCTTTAACCCAACTTCATAACAAAGTGTACGTAATAAATACCGAATTAAGTACAGCCTACGTTGTTTATAGCTGTCAGCAAACTTTATTTTTCTTTGTATTCTTTGTGTTTTGGCTGTCATCGCATAATTTTTTACTGTTTTGTTACACAGTCGTTCAAAGAGCAGACCGGCAAATAGATGGTTGGTCTTCATCGCTGCTCATTGACATCCGTTACATTTACTGCCTCACTGGTGTGTTTATAACCCAAATATGGAAATATACTTAGCTTAATGACAGAAGTAGTTGTGTATACCTAATTGGTCCACGAGGAAGACGCGTAAAAAAGGAACCCGAACTATGTAGAAGTGTATAGGTACGTACTTCGATTGGATGAGTGACTAAAAGATAGAATGAAGCGCTATTATGTCTACAAGACGCACTAATGGTTTAATAATACAATTAAATATATATTTTTTGCATAAATTCATGTATTTTATTGAACGTTTATTAAACGCGTTAAAACCCTCTCTAGCTCTACTTGGCACTTTTGTTTAACTGTCGATCTAAGGTCTACTAAACTCACATAAGCTTTTTCTCAATTCACATAACATTTCTTATGCTTTACCTATTTTAATTACAACTTTTACTTACAGCGGCTTTAAAATAAGAACACACGCCAAAAACCAAGAATTCCTATATGCTGGTCACTAAATAAAATACACGTGCTATAGGTAGGTACGTGTAAGCAAGCTCTCCTCAACGTGTAGGTACCTACATTATTTCCATTCGAATTATTTCATTCCTAGTTTCTTGTGTCAGCTTAGCTCATACAGACTTTTTAATGGTCCCGTTAGGTACTCTATCGATTCACGTCTCAAGAGCATTTTATCGGTTAACATTTTCTTTCTTACTTTTACTGAGTCAACGCATGCATAAAAGTTTAGCAGCTGCTTTTAAAACTATCGGAGGATAGTTTTTAGACGTACACTTAGTAGGTAATAAAATTCTTGGATAAATTCTTTCTTACTTTAAATGTAATGAAATTTAAATATAATAAAATCGCGCTAAATAATAAAATTAGCATACGAGCCATTGATGGTCAACTGTAGGCAATTGTCGCCCATGGACAACAGCAATAACAAAGTCATCGCAGATGTGACAATGATCCAATCAGATGGCTCGTCTTCTCGAAAACAAAAAAAAACATATTTCATCCAAAATAGGATTCTTAACGGATACAATAATATTTTCCTGACCCTCCATCGTATCCTAACAGGCAACATTATATTCAACTAAAATTAAACATTAAAACATTAAGTTTATATAATACCTTGTGGGATTATCCTTGAATTTAAATATTTAATGTCATTTAATAACCGTAGCGCGGAGTTAATGAATTAGCCCAGATAAACAAGGGTTCTGTCCAAATATTCCGTGTTCATTTTAAGTAACGAATTGCACTAAATAATTTTTACTGCGACCCTAACTAAGTATTCGGCCGTACCTCATTATGTGCCAACATATTCAGGCGGAACCGTCCTTGATGTCAGGTAAAATTAATTCGTAGCACCTTTTAACTGAGAGTCACAGGGGCTGTCGGCTCTCCGGGGACGGGAGAAATTTATACGGCACATTACCTATTCAAAAAGGTCTCCCGGCAACAAAATAAAATGAGATCGATGGAGAGGCAAAATATAAATAGCAGTTGTTACACGTTTGCTCAATTCGCGTCATGTCAAATGTTTTACAAACGTGACATTTGTATCAGCGTTATCGTCTACGTGCCTCTAAACGATACGGTAATTGGTTTAGAACGCAATGCGATTTTATTAATGCGAAATTGTGTTTGTACGTCCTTTTTTGCGCGTCAAAATGGAGCAATAAATTGATGTGAGTTTTGACATAGAGATAATTAAGGGACAGGAGTGTGACTTAGGCTACTTTTTCGCGAAAATAAATGTATTATTTACGAGAAAAATCGCTATAATTAGATAATATTTCAAAATCCCGAATCAACATTTTTTCAAATTTGTGTATCTACTAAGGCGCAGGTTTACCGAACCGAAGTGAGAGCGGGTTTACAAGTTATTTTGAACTGGTGATGGAAGTTTGATATGGTCCAGTTGCTCAATTTGTCGTTCATAAGTTCAACGGTAACGTCTAGACAAATCAATTTTGTGGGAAAGCGTTTGGGGAACATGGTAGGGGGAGAATGCTTGTGGGATTCTATACAATATCCTGTTTTTTATATATTTATCGTATTATAATTATTTTGTCTTGCTATTAAGCTTCCGGAAAGTCTTACTAACATAACTGAAAAACATTAGCCTTTCTTCGGATACTTTTTATTCACGACAAAATTGGCTTAAGTAATGTTCTTTTCTCGCTGGTTTTTAGGGTTCCGTACCCAAAGGGTAAAACGGGACCCTATTGCTGAGACTTCACTGTCCGTCCGTCCGTCCGTCCGTCCGTCCGTCCGTCCGTCCGTCTGTCCGTCTGTCACCAGGCTGTATCTCATGAACCGTAATAGTTACACAGTTGAAATTT
>DWJQ01002028.1:0-10156 GCA_018248915.1 Hesperia meskei straton | reverse complement strand
GCCGCCTACAAACTATTTGATAGTTTGGCGGGTTGTTGTTTATCATTTATGTTATGCTTTTGTAAATAAATAAATTATAAAAAAAAAGTATATATGTATGTATAAATTTAACCAAACTTGAACCTAATGTACGCTCTGTGGCTTAACAGTATGCGTACAATTACTAGATAATCAACAAATTGAATAAATGTTTAATGGTCACAAAATTAGATATTTTTACTTAATAAAGTGAATGCGATGACTGATGTGTAACGCGGTAACAATGACGTTATGTTTCGCAAAGAATACAGAGATTTTTTTTCATAAGCCGATCGGATTTAAATTTCTCAGTAAACGAGTAACGAGTGGACCGACAGGCCGACAGACAACGCGGCATTCATGATGTCTCTAATTTGTACTTGTCACCCGCACGAGCCGCGGCTTGCCCGAACGCAGCGGCTGCCAAACGAAGATTAAGGGAACGATTCCGTGAAAATGAGAGCCGTCGAGGAACTTGCCAAATCCCATGTCGGAGTTGGAAAGCCGTGGAAACTTACCAAATATAATCCTGAGCTAATCGCGACGCGCAACGCCGCGCGCGCCCGCCGGTGTACGCGGCTAATAGGCTTGCGGATAAATCTACCGTGACCCGACCGGCTCCGCCAGACCCGCTGAAGTTCGGCCGAGCCACCCGAGTTCCACCACCGGGGCCCGTCGCCGCGGACCAAGCTACGCCGGCGGGGAGCGAGGAGCGATGAACCGGCGCATGAAACTCCACACGCTCCGAAGGTCGTGCTCTGACGTAAATCATTATGATTGTGACTGATGGCCCGTTTAATTGAAACCGACGGCGGCCCGAGGAGCGTCCTTTCATTAGGAAGCCCATTGTTTGATTGCGTATGGTGTAATGAACCATGGGAATTGAAATCATTATCTCGATTCCACGAAATTGCCATTGTTTCGGCCATTAGAGGTCCGGGGCGCTCGGTGGACGATATCAATATTTGGTACGGATTTGTGTAATTGTATTGTTTGGGATCGTCAGGTCTATAACAATGCTTGTTCCCGCCTGACCCATGTTCCGCGCGACTTCCTATTACAGTCACAAACAGCAAAGATTGTGTTATTATGTAAACAACCGTCAAAGGAGAAACGTGATGATTTCTGGTCAGCTGCGTCCGTCTTCAGTAACACCAAGGGCATTCATATGCTACTGACGGAACACAAATCAGTCTTTCAGCGATTGACTCAAGTAAGAAAAGCCAAGCTTTATGGAATGATTTTATTAAAACAAGGGATAATTATAGCACCTGGCCTGACCATATCGATAACCACACCATGTCTGAAACTAAACTTGTCTTATTTAGGTGTATTCTGCTACCTAAAAATATTATTTGACCCACTTCTTTACTATACGAGTATTTGACATCATTGCATTTATCAGTAAAAAGACAAAACATAGGACCCAAAAAAATAAAACTGCTCCAGATCTCTTCATCTACAGTAAGTCATAAAACCTAGTAGAAGATAAATATCCGTCTGGCGAATAATGGTTCGGTACTAAAATATGTAGATACATTTTCAGATTACATACACGTCCGTCCTTCTGTACCACTTTATCTCTGGAACCAAACAAAGATAAATAAAATAAAAAAATGAAGAAGTAGAACCTTTCCCTCCACCCATCCGCCCTGAAGCAGCGTGGTGGAGTATACTTTATCTTAACGTCTCTCTGAAATTTTCTTCAGAGAGTCGTCAAGGTGAAGTCGATCAACTCCGGTGAAAGTTGGTAATAAGGACAATATAATAAAACGTCTTTCAGATGCCTTCAGGCAACCACCATGCAACTGTAGCCCAGCGGGTCGTAGTCCAGTCATGCTCTTGAGCCCCTATTGAGATGGCTCTAACCCTTTAAAGGCCCATACGAAGCACGAATCTTTCCTCATAAATCATACTCCGTCACGCTACTCCAGAGCGGATTGATGTAGGGATACCCCACTGAGATACCACGATAATATTTTGCATATATTATACCTATGTAATGTTGTACTACTCGCAACATCTAGTGCGTGCATGTCGGACCGTTTATTTATTCGTGTACCGCTAAAAATACATATTTTAATAACATCGCTTTAGCCATATATTATTTACATATCGCCTGGTAACAGCTCCGGCTGCGGCCGTACAAACCCGTAATTATTTTAATGAAATAACAAGTCATCAGACACGTAGCGCTGGCAACTTTTTTCATATTTTTTGTTGGCAACAATGACATCAGCGGAGCACATCTGAATATATTAACTAACAATAGGCGAACAAAAACTCGATCGTCGAGATAACAACTTTTATTTTAGACCGAGAGAACATGTTCTGTTTGGTCATCGCTGGAAAAAACGTGGAGCGGCGCGGCTTCTCCGAAACTCTTTCTGGGATATTTAATGAGCTTTGAAACATTGTGCTGCTCATTACCGATGTTTCAGCGGTTTTTGTGCTGTGAGACCAATGTTTGTTATCAATTTATCACAAATTGTTACTTTCTTTGCCGTTTTCAAGTCCCTGAATGAAGTCATTTAGTAAGTTGTAAGCGGACCAAACGCGGCCCCCTATCAGTGTTGAACGAAGGAAGTCAATCGTAGTTATTATAGATACCAGATGTCAGCCGTTAAGCTATGAAGGCTATGTCAACTTAGGACACAGAAGAGCAATTCATTTAAGCAAAAGAGCTTATGATTTTCCATCTCGCATAATCTGAAAAATGTTGACGTAATCCGTCCTGCATCGTGATTCCAGTGAAGGATAACGTAACCTTGTTGTGATATTCATGAAAACTGTCATCTCCATATGTAAGGCACGTGCGGCCGCGGTCACGTGAAGCCTTCGCAAGTTTTCCCTTACAGATTTTCACTTGCATATATTCTGATGGTAGGCACTGGATAATATCTGCGCATATACGCATATACGCTGACAGCAATTCACTCCCACTCAAGTTACAGGAAAGTATTCAAATACAAGTTCGTGTGGCTTGTTTACGGTATAATGTATCGATCTATTCAGAGTTTACTGGAGATTTACGACGCGTTGACTTTGATTGATCAATTAGTAGAGGTAAAGCTTAACCTTCAGCAATCTTCAAGAGCAAAATATTTTATCCTACTATCCATGTGAAAGGACTCTGCGGTAGTTTAAAAAATATTGACTCAAATATTGCAGATGTGCTTAAATAATAGCTGTAACGTAACAACAAGTTTCCTACTCGTGAATAATTTAAACAGTTTTTGTTTGTTTATTTTTGCGAAAGTGTTGCAAAAACATAACGAAGTTAAAATTGAAACCATGAAACCTCGTGAGAAGACAAGGGAATTAATTAAGGGAAAGAAGTGGTCAGACAAAAATGCAAAAGCTGTACGGAAAAAAGAAAGGACACTCTTTACGAATGTAGAGCGTGCCCGGATGTTCGGGGTTTTGCACCAAATATATTTATGAAACTCATCCTCTAAAAATCACTTCACTACACTAAGTAGAATTTTAGGTTGTTATTTTTTATTTCATTTACTTTTACTTTTGTAATGTTTGAAAAATAAGCGATTTTTGGGTTTAATAGGTAATAAAATTTACTTTCATTTCTAAAAAAATATTGCACCTTGTCATAAGGGTAAAAATCATTACATTTTTAACCAAATCCATTTTACATTTATAACGCGGCTTACCTCACATACTGTTTTGTCGGATTGGCCCACGAAATATAGAAGATTTCGTGGATTCGCCCGATTAGTTTCGAACCGATTCCGAGGTTCGCCATCAGGAGCCACCGGCGACGAGAACTCTCTCTCTTAACCGACTTCAAAAAAATCGTTTTTCAATTCGTCTGCATGTTTTTTATGTGTGTTACCTCCATAGGTACTTTGTACTGAACCAGAACGTAGCTATTTGGGTAGAGCTTATGTGCCATTGATAAACAACCAAAGTAATTTTTATCGATATTAAAATACTCAATCAACTTTTTAGTTGCCATACAACTATTTTGTGTCATGCGGATACCGTCAGAGTTACGACGCAATCTGGATTTTTTATCGAATCTATAAGTAAATAAATATTTTAATGTGTTTCCACTCCTTATCATCGAAGATGAAATAATAAAGGTTGCAAGAGGATAGATGTCCAAGTCCAAATCACTCACACACAAGCCTCAAAAGTTTTAAAAAATATTTTCTTAATTGATTACATATTAAATAGGTACTAAATTCATTTTCACAATCGATATAAAATTCATACAGCTTTATTTATTTCAAGCTTAAGTATATAAATATTGTCTTCGATAGTTATCGACGCGAGCATCGATAGAGTTGGTCAATCGCGACAAAAGTTTTACCAATGCGTGCTGGAACAATAGTAACAATTCTACACATTCAAACCCCACACTACGATTCCTTGTGTCAGAAGTGCCATGACACAAAGACATACAAATCCATATCAGGAACAGAAATTTAAAATCATCATTCAAATTTTCGCTTAGCAGATACCAAATCAGGACCCTTCAAATCGCGTGCAGCGGACCAAAATGGTAACCATTGCTGAACATTTCGTCTAGTAGGTACCATTTATTAAATAATTTTCTGGTATATGGAAAGTACCAGACGTCGGTACATGTCGACTCGATGTCGGGTCATGAAACCACAACCGTGACATTCTCATAGCTCTAGCTTCACTTTACAGTTAACTGAACCAATATAATGAAACCGCACCGAGTACACATAGCAACAGCGGCGGCGTCACACTGTCTGTTTGTCCATACTCTGAGTCAGCTCAAGGCTTTCTAGAAACTCTATACACGTAGCTCGTCCCGTAAGTTCGCTAACGAGTTTCTGTCATGGTAAGCCGAAAGCGACTGTAATGCAACGGAGTGAGGTCGGAAGCGGCGTGTCGGGGGTCTATTGTCGACTGCAAACTTAGGTAGCCTACGGTCGAGAGTAGTGTTACAAATAAATCATCACACACAGGCACTCCGCGCTGGTGTGCGCGCGGCAATGTTCACTAGATTACCATAACTATATAGCTGTATGCGTTAGTTTCTATCTAGGTCCAATCCAGTTGCTGCCCGAGCCCTGGCCCTCGCGACCGGCTCTACTGCTAAGCGATAGCGATCAAAATGGCTCGTTGCAGAGTTCAATGCAGTGGTCGGGGTCTAAAACTTGATTCAATGACAGTATCAGTAATTATCGGGCCTGTATGCAGATTGACCTTGGCGTCCGCGGCTTGTTTTTTCCACAACTGTATCGAAACTGTTATATTGTAGGTTGTGTAACCACTCTGTATTATTACGATGATCGCCTCAGCGCTGCGCCGATAATCTGGACGCGACGATCGCAGTTCTGTAAATGTCAATAAATTCTCCGTTGTAGTGCAGAACTCGGTAAAACTTTAAGCTCAAGGCTGCCTACAATAGAGGACTATGAAGCGATACAGGTTTTATGTTTAAAATAGCACACAATTTTAATTTTACTGAACTTTTGATGTGCGATATAGTACTTATGTCCAACAAGATGACCTGTTTGAAGATTCTCATTATTTTATTTGAAATGAGAATGAATAACTACCTACAAACTTAAACATAAGGTAGAATTTAATGCGAAAGAGACGAGTAGTGCCGTAATATGACGAGAATATACATGGAATATGGTACATTCTAACGCATCTGAAAAGTTTTCCGAATAGGTAGAGACATCCATATCTTATGTCATTATCATTGCCATGGCCATAATGTCTACAAAATGTCTGGCCTGCTTTTACCCAGGTCACCCAGTTACAACCATGTAGCTAACTAGATGTATTCCATTTGAAGATACTGACAGAAGTGAACTAGCACTGAGTCCTACAATTAGACCAGCTGGACCGTGACAATAGAAATAGGACAGCAGCCAATATAATAGCGAGGGGAGGTAATCACAGTTCTATATTTGCCGCAACAAACGAATCCAAGATAAACTGCGGCAGGAAGTGAGCGATCAGCCAGTGTCCAGTGGCTAGCTGCAGCCTCGCGTGGACACTGGACACTGACCTGAACACTAAGTGGATAATTGATTTATTTCTACCAGCTCTCCGCTTGTTACATAGTTGCAAATGCTAGATCGTTATCTATTGAATATTCTTTGACAATTATGTTGTCCTAGTAAACGGTCACACGTCGCTGAGGGTAACTAATGGCATGACTGCCAGCCACAGACCTAAAATTTTATGTTATACGACCTATTTGAATAAACTTTTTTCCAATGTCCAAAAATTGATCACTTAAAGATTTTATTAAACGACGAATAGATTTGAGGTCATTTTGTACAGGCTGGAAGTAACATTTAAATGGTCGACACCAAAAATACGAGACAATTATACCATTCAAAATACCGGAAATTAAATTGCAAATCGATCCGGCAGCGCCGCGCCGCGCCCGTGATAATCATTATTTTGTTGCCGTTTTCTAAAACTCTGTGACCGTGCCGAATGACGGGTTACGAAGGATTCGTGCTTAGAGGCATCAATTAAGAACCGAAAATCGTGTGTATCTGTGTGTGAGCTTCGGGAGGGAATTGCCAATTACTTGCGTATTTCCTTCCTTCTCTACGAATGTAACACTGATTTTAAGCATGACGAATTCAAATTCAAATAATTTATTTCGTCTAAAGAACTTGAGGCTCAGTTAACGGAAGTCATAATTTAAAAAATACACTAAACATATTATGCCACTTGTACATGTTACATTCGGGTTCTGAAAAGCAACATTTCGATTCTAACCCTTTTATGTGCATGTGTATTTCAACTTTGTAAGTGTTCGGCCTCTTGCATGCGATCAATCGAAGCGTTGATGGATTGTTGGCAAAGGAATAGAAGAAATTACAACAACAGTTAAAAGCCGACACGTATGTAAGCGATGCCCAAGCTGTTTGGCTGAAGCAGGTGGTGGATTGTACTTAAAGAGGTTTCGTGTAAAGAAAACAATACCAGATTTTAAAATATTAATCTCTTAATCGTGGATTGAGGTCAGTATTCAAGGCGAGCCCAGTAAGGCAAAAAACAAAGTGAGTGTAACTCTCGGAACGATGTTATCATAGTACGTATATCTACGAAACAAAACTGTATCAAACGTGACTTCTACGCAGTCGAAGGGATTTGCCCCACGAGCCATGAGGAGCCACGAGCCAGCACGTCGCTCTGGCCCAAAGACCTTACACAAAGGAAACGTCTTTTCATGCTCACAATTTTTATGGCCCTTAATACCGGCCCCGTAATGGTGCGCAGTTATGTGCATCCTTCGTTAAACGCGCATTCATTTGAGATCTTTTGTGGATAGGGTCCCTACACGCTCGAGCGTCACGCTTCAATTGACAAAAACAAAGTGTATGCAATACTTACTGACACAGGAAGCTACTCTGTTCCATTATGCAACAAGGTAAAGCGCTTACTGCCCTGTTAGTGACGATCATAACAAATCACCCAGTTATTTAACATTGGACAAGATCGTTTGGATTGGTGACGATCGGCGACATTTCATCAGCTCAATCGTGCTTTGAACCTGTAGAAATCTGTTCCACTTGTTATCTTGAGCTAGCAATGTGCAAGCGACTTTTGATAAGCGCGGCTCGTAGCCAATAGTAAATCATCAATTGAATTTATCAATTTTCTTGACTCTCAAGTGCCATTAAAACTTTCCTGAGTATTTTAGTGTGAACGTAAAGCTGTCCATACCAATTAAATTTAACCGTTTAATCACGTCGGAACCATCGTCGGGTGGCATAAGTACTAATAACATTTGTGTTCGGCAACAACCTGAAGCAACGTAGAGTGCGTTGTAGGCCTTCTTGAAATGGTAAGGAAATCAATTCAATTTCCGAGTGGCAGTGGACTATTAATAAGTCGAAGCCATTGCAGTATCAACGCCAGTCATTCGAATCGCCAAATAATAACGAAAATGAATGATAGCTGAGGTTTCGAAGTTGGGTTTGAACATTCAACATTGTCGATCATTTACAATACAATAACTACAAGCCATGGGCTCCCACGCGTCAATACTATGTTTGGTTACTACTTGAAACTCCGGCAACACTTACAGATGCTCTTTAGAGAAAATACTACGAAATCTTAGAATAATTTCTTCCATATTTTTTGGCTGGCAATGAAATTTATTGCTTACGAGTGCTACGTTACCGATGTCCATGGCTGACGGTGCCACTTACCATTAAACGGCTGGTCTGCTCATTTATCGCTCATTTACATTAATCACGTGACCCACTTGCTAACATAACGACTAATGGCACAAAAAATTAAAACCAACTAAACCGTGTTAAATAATCATACTTAATTTTTTTAGAAACTTCATTACCATGTAAATGATCGTATTTTTTTGGATGTAATACCTCGTTCGGAACGTCCTTTTTATGTATACCTGCCTCGAACACGGCCATTTATTACCCCCTTTTTTGCCGCACTACAACTATTGTAAAAAATATACAATGTATGTTAACTAAATGTTAACGAGTACCAAGGACATAAACCGACCCCACTTGGTTTGGTAAAGATGTTCATATCAATTTCGTATTTAATTTATGTGATAAATTTAGAGGACCAGTTGTGCTGTCCCATAAAATTAGAAACATCATGGTTTGTTACACAAAAATACATGTCGTCAACATAGAAGTGGATGGTAAGTTTTTGAATACAGTTCGACATGAGACGCTTCTTAAGACACTCTAATTTTTCACCGGGGTAGACATTTTATAAATAACTTTACCTACCTACTTTACCCAAAGCTCACCCATCTCAGAAGACTTGTTAAAAAGTAATAGCCAGTTTCCACCTAAAAAAATTGCATGAAATATATCCGCCGTGTGCAGGCGACCTACACGGTACACGGGTACACCGCACGTCGAGGATGTTACCATTGTGGTGCGAACGTGTGACCGCTTCCTGCCCGACTCGTCTTAACAGTACCGGGCACAATTAGTGGAGCGGCGGACCACTGATGGTTAATGGAGATCATTAAAATTTTAACTTTTATCAGTATTAATGCCTGAACATACAAACGCACTATACTTAAGTCGCCGAGCATATTATTATGGAATTTTCATTCCCCGCAAAAGTCAAATTAGTTTGGTTCGCCCACAGTTCAATTCGGCTTCTAAGCATAAAACTACTGTAGGCATTATTAGATTGATCTTGCACACAGGTGATTTGATCTGTTTGGGGCCATCAATATCTTCACAGGCAGAAACACACCGACAACATGATAGTCCATATTACACCGCATCAGCGTCGATCACGTGCGATGAATGTGTGATTCGTGTGGTAATGGAGGAGACGCGAGTACATTATGGAGTGGATGGAGTGGCTGACAACACCTCGTGAGTTATGGCTGCCATCAGTATCAGCTGCTGACGTCACGGGCTACCCGGGAGCTGTGTGTACTAGCAGATTGACAGGGAAATAATATAGAAAGATTAAGATCAAGCACGACTAACTCTATACATATACCTAATTAACAATGACAATCTTAATACTCAATGATTAGCATGCCAGAATTCAGCGGAAACTTTATATTTTAACAACCACTAGATTAGCAAGACACCGTTGTTTTTTACCCTTGTGGCTTATTTAACTACAATACTAGCAACCGCTCACCTGTTATTACATTCATATTGACGGGTACCAACCTCCTGTTGAATCGTTCTCGCCTAACGTATATTTTATATGCCACAGAGTCCGCCCTCTGGTCAAAGGTGACGCAATTTCCTTGTGGGATAATATAATTACCTTCAACTTTTAACCAGCTAAATTATAGCTTAAAGAGCTCCATATTCGTCCATTTATTTTTATCGGCTAGCTCGTGAGCGACGCACCTCTACACTCTACACGTGTCTGTACAGACTTGTTTACGCCTTAATCTAACATCTCGTTGCCTTGTCTCGCGCTCCGACGCGCGACGCGAGAACCACCTCGACCATCTCACAGAACATTAGCCTCTGCTGCTGAGGCATTAAGATCTGCTATACCGTCCACTCCGGCTCGCGGTAAGACGTTTTAGCCCGATCGTCGAAATGTCTGTTTGCCGTATGCACACCATAGAGTTAGTACAATAGAGTGGGTGAGCCATATGGCTGCCCATACATTGCAATCGCCCCCGGTTAGAAAGAGA
>DWJQ01002027.1:0-10157 GCA_018248915.1 Hesperia meskei straton | reverse complement strand
TCAGTTTTTTGACAAAATTTTTTTTTTATTTTTTTAAGATTTATATGGCATAACAACGTTTGCGGGGTCAGCTAGTATTTATATAATAGTTATTAAATGTGTTCGCAATGTCAATTGGGTTGTCAATAATTTTACCTTCTAAATTAATTTTTTTTATAGTTAATAAGGTACTATCGTTACCATCGGTGTCGGTTTTAATAACTTTCCAACTCGATTTACATTTGTTTTTAGATTGTGAAATAAATTTGTGGTTAATAATCTTTTTCGAAGCGTTAATACATTGCTTAAGTAGTTTGTTGTACGCAGTGTATTGTTGCTTGTTATCTTCATTTTTATCTTTATAATATTTAAATTGCAGCTTCCTTTTATTTCTACAACTTCGCTTCAATCCTTTGGTTGCCCAACTGGTTTGATGTGGCTTATTTACTTTTATTTTGCGTACAGGAAAACATAATTTATATAAAAGCAGGAATAAGTCGTAGAAATGTTGAAATGCCTCATCTATGTCATTTATTTTATAAACATCTGAGAACGTCAAACTAGCAAGGTACTTACGAAATTTTTCAATATTATCTCTGCAATAGTTCCGTTTGTATACATAATGGGCATTACTGATTGACTTTTGCTTGCTAACTGGGATATAAAGAGCTTGAGCGGTGTTGTGATCCGAAAGACCCAAGTGATGAAGATCACCGACTGCGTTTGGAATATTACCTATGATATGGTCAATACACGTGTTTTGTCTTGTAGGTTGGCATATGTATGAAGTCATGTTAAAAGTTTTTATTATATCAAGCAGTGAGTTGGTACAATTATCGTTTTTAAGTGTATTAATATTTAGGTCGCCGGCGATTATAGTTTGTCTTTCTTTGTTGTTTGTTACCTTATTGAGTACTACATCTAGTTTATTAAAGAATATGGCAGTATTTGAATTTGGTATTCTGTATATGCATATGATGTGACGTACTTCCTTTAGTAAAGTTATACCACAGCACTCAAATATATTGTCAACCGAATAATCTTTTAAGTAGTCAATTTCTTTGTAAGGGATATCTTTTTTTATTAATATAGCTACCCCTCCTCGTTTTTTATTATTTGTCCTACAGTAATATGCTGCCAATTCAAAGCCTGCTAACTTTATATTAAGAATATTGTCCGGATTCACGAACGTTTCTGTTAGGCAGATTATATCAGGATGTCTACCTGACTCCTTTAACTCTTCCATTGCCAGGTGTAATAAGTCCATTTTATTTAGAAGACCAGCTATATTTTGGTGCAAAATTGTAAAATAATTGTCATTTTTATTAACGAAATAAATTATTACTGCTGGTACAAGGTTTTTCTATTTTTTTGAAGTAATACGGGATTGTGTTCTTTGATATTTTTTGATCACTTTTTTGAGTATTATGACTATCTTTTTTGGCGTCAAGTTCAAGTTTTAATGGTTTAAAATAGAACGGGATTGTCCCTTTTTGCTGTTTTATACGCGTGTCATGGGTATTATTGTGGCTCGGGTTTTTTATATTCATTTTAATTGAAATGTCACGAGTGGCACTTGGTATATATTTTT
This sequence comes from Hesperia meskei straton, assembly GCA_018248915.1. Taxonomy (NCBI): domain Eukaryota; kingdom Metazoa; phylum Arthropoda; class Insecta; order Lepidoptera; family Hesperiidae; genus Hesperia; species Hesperia meskei. Next base: position 8,587 of record DWJQ01002027.1, on the reverse strand, counting down.
TTTTGTAATCTATTAAATCTATAATGCTATTAATTTGTTTCCCTATGAAAACCTTTTCTCGTTCCAGTAAAGTGTCCCTATTATGGTTTATGTTGCAATTAAGGAATGTGCATTCAGAAATATTTTGCGCTATTAAATGTAACATTCTGTTTAGCTTACATTCATTAAGGTATTTGTTATGGCAAACACTAAGTAGTATGACGTGACAAACTTTACTTAAAGATTTAAGGGCAGCTGCGGTTTCGATAGATATCAACGTTGGATTACTGTCGTGCTCCCCTAAGCATAGCACTAATTTATCGTCCTTACAGAATGTATATAATTCACATGTTTTTATAATTTGCTCAATGTTTGCAAAGGGTTTTGTGAAGGATTCTACGTGATACAATTCATACGGACTATTTCTTCGAAGTTCTTTTATGTGACTTGATAATTTGCTACATTGGTTTCCCCCTATGATTACTATTTTTTTCTTGTTCGATTGCATGAGTTGTCTTTGTTTGGTGTCAAGTAAGCTAGATTTCTTGTCCTCGTCAATGTTACTTTCCTTTGTCTGTTCTTCGGTTTCTTCTGTCGTCTGTAATTTGTGTTTATTTATGTCCACGATAGGTTCAGTGTCAGAGGGATCGACATGTTCCTTCTTAGAGGGATCGACATGTTCTTTAGTGTCTTCATCCGAGCTGTTCAAGTCAAGTAGTCGGAAACTTTCCGATAATTTTTTTCTACGCAAACGACGTTTGCTTGATGTCGAGGGTTTCACAGTAGATAGTGGGCTATTGCACAGAAATCCTTTCACCGTTCTAAGTTCCTGTTTTAGCTTCTGTATTTCTTTTTTAACTTTTGTTTCTCAAAAATAACGTTTTCTAGTTCATTTTGAGTACTTCCTAATAACGTTTTTAACTCTGTTATTTCTAATTTTAAATTTTCGAGATGTTTAGGGCTCACAAACGTGGAAAGATCTAAGCTCCTTGATATTGGGTCTGATCTGGTACTTGTAGGTGAGATGTCATTAACACCTATGAATTCGTGGGAGTTAGATCTAGGTAGGCCTTGTCTTCGTCGCCTGGTAATGTTATCGGAACTGTCCATACTCATGATAATTTTTAATGTTAACAAGTATTTCAATTATAAGTAGCGCCCTCTGTTGTCGTTTGTTGTCAACTGAGATTATCTTTATCGATGTGAAGTGGTTAAATCAGAAGTCTTTCGGAATATTTTTGATCGATGAAATTTTTAAACAAATTTTTGTTCAATGAAAAAAGTCGGATTTGCTGGGTAGCGAACCCGGGTTGCTCGCACGCAACTACGATTCAGTCAGTACTGCTACAAAATAGACCACGAAGGTGAATACGTAAGATGGTGAAATTCTGTGATCGTTTTAGCGACTCGATCTTGTTTAGTTCAAATGATCGTTATCGATGAGTCATTCTTGGTTTGAATATCACAACTTTATTTTTGCACTTCAACTCTTCACTTTTGTTATTTTAACACACTTATAGCATATTTATTGTCTTTTACGTAGTTTTTCTTATGCTTGCGTCGTATATTTCTTATTATTTTCTAGTTATTTGACACTTTTAATGTTTAAATTACCAATTATGTGTTTATATTATGTATGATTTAGATTGTAAATAATACGCTTTTTATTCTTGCTGATAACACTCTCACACAATATTTAGACTGTTACACACTGGTTCGTAATAGTTTTTCACTTAGTTATACACTTTGAATATTTTTCGCACAATTTTAAATACGGAGCTCAAACAAGTTGATGTTTACGGGCTAGTGGCGCCATAAAGGCTATTAGACCATGTAAGTGTAATGATTATTGACATGAAACCTCCATATTAAGTTTGTGTTTCAACTCTAAATTTAACGTACCGCTAATTATTTAATTAAAATGAATTGCACGGCTCAAGTAAATTGTCAACACAGCAAGATATGTATATGACTTGCCTCGTACATAAAGGTATAGATGTTTTATAACTGTGGATGAGAAAATGTACAGAATGTATGATACAGGAATAGATAGCTAAATAAACATTATATTAAATTGGGGAACACAACACAGAACAGTATTGGGCTTAGTTGAGTGTATGTAGACAATCCGGAACCAATCATATATAAACATTAAGTGGATGTAAGACAAGATTTTATTGTATGTGTAAATTAAATTTTATATAATACTTCACAGTGTTTAGGTACACATTTCAAAACTTTCAGAGTAATGGTACCTTTTTATAAAACCTTTAAAATTGATGATTTTGGTAGAAGTGTAATGACAACAGGGTACACAGGGTTTACAGGGTACTGGGTTTGTTAATTGCAAGGTAGAAAATTTAATGATGAGTTGATGAGTTAAAATTTTTGTTCTTTGTTTTTGTCCTTGTCTTTGTTTAATGTCCATTATAATCATTCAGAGAATCCTTATGGGGTTATGAGTGTTAAAATCAAAATTATCCATAAATAAATTAAGTTAGAACTGATGTAATGATGGTAGGTAGAATTTTAAGTGGTATAATTGAAAGCATCATATATTTCTGTAATTTATGACAGTTGGTGGAACTAAGCAGCCATGCAGGATCTAGCACGGCTCCAGAGGGGCACCTTATAGTGGCTCATGAGGCCCCACTCAGTTGCTTGGCTCTCAATGTAGGTGGCACAAGGCTAGCCACAGCTTCCACAAAGGGCACATTGATCAGAGTGTTTGATACTAACACGGGACAGAAGTTAGCTGAATTAAGAAGAGGTGCTCATCAGGTAAAATGTATTTTAGTAATAGTGACATAAACTTTAATAGTTTTATATGTTAATATTGTTTCTGCATATAGACATGACATCAAATGGAAAATATGTAATCATATTTGTTATTTTCCACAGTAATTATTATTATTACTTATTAATTTGCTTTTCTAACTTAAAAGCTTGACACTAAATTGTTGCAATACAGCAAAATAGTCGTTAATGTTCATGTAGAAGGTAAAATAATATAAATTTGCAGGCAACAATTTATTGTATCAACTTTAACCACACAAGTACAAACTTGTGCGTCACATCGGATCATGGAACAGTACATGTGTTCAGCCTGGAAGATGAGAAGTTAAATAAGCAGTCAAGTCTGTCTACAGTTAATTTCTTACCAAAATATTTCTCAAGTAACTGGAGTTTCTGCAAGTTTACTATCCCAAATGGACCTCCCTGTATCTGTGCCTTTGGTGTTGATAAAAGTTCTATTATTGGTAAGAAAATATTTGATATTAATTTATTTTGTAACTGGGTATCATTCTATAACTTAGATTTTTAGTGTAACTATGAAAATGAAAGTTTATTTGGTGGGAGCCTCTAGAAAAATAATCCATGCTTACATAATCTATCTAACCTTAGTTTAGGGTGATTTGAAACAGACAGTCACCTTGCAGAGATTTTTGAAGCCATTTTTAAAGTTCCATCGGTTCTTTTGGAGTGGTTCCATATATTTTATGAAGGGTTTTTATAAGTAAAATGCATTTTTTTATTTTATCCATTTCAAGAAATTAATAAAAAGCATTTGTTTCAGTAATATGCGCCGATGGTTCGTATTACAAATATAAATTCAATGACAAAGGAGAATGTACTAGAGATGTATATGCCCAATTTCTGGAAACATCCGAGGACAGATAAACATTTCACAAGGTGACTCACTGGTGAAAAACTATGAAAGGTAATGTTCAAATATTATCTTTAAATGTTAATTCCTATTTTGATATGACTGTGAATAAAACATTTTTCATGCTCGAAAATGCAAAATTTTATATCAACACTACATTAAGTTTTTAACAGTAAAAATTTTTAATCCTGCAGTGAATTTTATTGTTATGGATTATTTTTGTCTCGATTTATATTGTTAATATTACCTATCACTGTTTTTAATTTTCCACAAAGTTATGAACTAAGGGTGATGAAAGTAATAATGAATAATATTTTACAATGCAGATCAATGGTTGTTAAGGTAAATTAATGACAAAAGATTTTATAACAGTGAACAGACAAAGCTTTACGTTGGCAACAGCTTATGTAGCCATAAATTATATTTTTATAGAATAGATATTTAAAAATATTGTTACATATTTATACTATTTGTTGTAGTTACTATTACACAATTTGTAAAGATACATATCTCAGTCCAAAAATGTCTAATTCAAAATTCACAAAAAAAATGTGTACTGCAGGATTAAATTCAATCACGACAATGTGGTCAACTTAGTTTCATACATCGTGAATACCCTTGCTAAAAAGTGTACAATCTGCAATGAGTTGAGTTGAAATCATAAATTCCAGTTAATATGGCATGGCCCATGGTCAGTTTTACATTGTGATATAATTATTGTGTAACCTGTGACATATTTACATAATTATCCCCTCTATTAATTATACTGAATATTAAAGAGTAAAGATATTATGCAATTTATTTATAACTGTTGTATGAGATGTAGGTACATATATGGGGTAGTAGTAGACAATGAAAAAAATGGTTTAAAATGAAGTATGGTTGAAATAAAAATATTTAAGAATTATAAATCGTAAATAAAAGATTATGATTGGCAATAGAACCATGTTAGTTTAGTGTAAGCTACTGAAGGCATTACACTCTTCATGGTTAACTGTAGTATTTTATATGTATCTAATTGTAAATGACAACAATATTCGAGTTTGAATACTTTTATAATGTTAGATAGGCATTTTGCGTCTCAAATTGATTACTATGCAGGATGGATATGACGGTACGATATTTAATTAAGTTATAAGTCTATTCAGGTCAAAGATGTTTTTTAGTCTCAGTAAATAGTCAACAGATATTTTCTTGCGGTAGAGGCTCATGACATAAAAATGGCCTTGCAGTATATATTTACTAAACTATATTTAAGGCAAATGAGTGATCATAACACTTACGTAGGTACTTAGTTTTGTTTGAAATGTGAGGTTCATTAAGTTGATGATGTGCGTATGTATAATTACAGCGAATTTAATACTTACGGTCATTTCCATCTTGTATATCAATTGTATATCAGCTCCAACAATTCAATGGCATGGATATGTTTTGACACGAAATAAAGTATGTATATGAATGGTTCTATCTTAATATTAAAGCAGACTAATTAGCTGTTTCAATAGATGACTAGTGCAAACATAGAACCAATTATAATGCTTATTGTTGTATTTTTTTACAACTATAGAAGTCAAAATAAAGTGCCCTACTTATGGGTTCGTATTTGTTTGTGATGTCTGGTAGGCGAAGCCTATTATTCATAAAATGCAACGTAAGTGTAGATTTTCTAGGGCAATTAAATATAATAAAATTCAATTTTATAAAAATAACTTTACTTTTTTAGTATACAGCTATGTTATTACTATGTTTTTGTAGAATTATTTATTGCGAATGTCGGTAAAGTTTTGGAGCTAAGTCTTGCGCCAGCATAACAAAACGTAAATGCATGATGTATTAAAAAAAATACTACCTTTCTTGAAAAACCGAATTCATCTTACTATATTACCAATTACTTCGATATTATTCAGACTGAATTACAATGTTTAATAGATTCGGAATAACAATGTCTAATGAGTAGAAATATGTTTCTATTTTGTAGGTAATTTGTTGATCTCTGCATTGCTAAATTTAATATGTATAAAAAAATATTATATGGCTAGTAGGAAACCTTGAATAGGAAGTTTGTTCTTGCCCAAAAATACATACTAACTAACCAAAAACAAACCACAGTAGGTTTAATCCATCATCACATTTTAAAACTTGACAGATTTTCATATCCAGTACAGTAAAACCAACTTATCTGTGAAATGAAGAGAGGCGCTGTCGGACGCATTGTACCAATCATTGCACGCAATTCGAGAGGTAGTAACTGACAGATGAATAACCACAAAGTACATATACAGTGCGCCCAACTTATCTCTGAAATGGCAAATATTGGAACTAACGAAAAGTCATTCATAAGTACGTTGTGGTCATTCATCTGTCAGTTACTAGTGTGCAATGATTGGTCAAATGAATGTCAAATGCGTCCGACAGCGCCTCTTTCGTTTCAATCTTAAGTTGGGTTTACTATAAATTACTTTTTAATATGGCGGCATTAGTTCCAATTTTTGCCATTTCAGAGATTAGTTGGTGGCACGGTATTCCATATTTAAGACAACTACATTTTTAATGTGGTCTATTGGTCGTTGTTAAGGTGCTATCCCATTCCATTTCAATCAACATGATTGTTGTTATGATGTTTTATACATCCAGGGGGTAATGATACATGAGCTTAAGCATATACCTATCTGTTGACAAACATTTTAAGTAGTAAGGCTAAACACACCATATGCCAGTATATATTATATGCCAGTCAAATCATGCTAGCATTTGCCCATTTCCCTTGGAACACATCATTAAATAAATAATTTCAAATGGGACCAATGGACAATGGTTTGCTTTCAATGTTAAAGAATTATATCAAAATGGGCCAAGCCACCATCAAAGAGGCGGTTTTTTTTTCTTTGCAATTTCATGCTGTTTTCATTCAAGAGATTTGATGAAGCAAATACATTTCTAATACCACTAAATATTGAAACATTTTTTTCAGGTTTAATGCTTCTTGAAGCTTTTGACTACTTAGTTTTTAATCCATTTCAACAAAGTTTTTAAACTTTGTTTCATTGAGGGCGCTATGTCTTTTGAACGGACGATTCTTCATATTTAAAGATTACACGTACACACATCGACATCTATGCACGCATACACTCTAAAAATCCTAAAATAATCCCTACTCCACACTTTACCCTTAGCACACCTTATTATTTACTAGAAATATCTTATGAGCAAATTAAATGTGCAATAGTTACACATTATGCTGCAACGTCTTATCAATCTCCTACACTATTAGAACATGTAAACCTATTATATGTATTTATTGTTATTATAAATACAATAGTTTCATATAAGATTTATGTATAATTTATTTCTAGGGCTCAACTAGAAAACTGTATTGCCTAAGCTTGAACGAATAACAACTAGCAATAAACTATTTTCGTTTAAATAATTTGCCTTTTAAATAGTTGTCCGACAAAGTAGTTTTGTTTACCTGATATCATAGAATTTATTTTCCTTTGTTTTACTGTTTATTCAGTCACAAAAATGTTATTTTTGCATTTAAGTCTGTTTATACTATCAACTTTTATGGACTAATATGCTTAATGTGCAAGGTATTAAACATGATCTAGATCTATGAATCTATATGATAAAAGTTTACGTTTTATGAGTATTTTTAAATTATCAACTAATGTTTCATGAAAACAAATCCCTGATTTGTATGCAATTTCACAGGTTATAAGTATAAAATCCATATGAAGAACCGAAGTACATAGGATACAAATGATAACTTAATCTTTAGTGTTTGAAAATCGATTAAAATAATTTCATGTTAGATATTCAGATATTATTTACCGAATATTTTATAAAATGTAATTATTATTTTCACTTTTACCATCTTATATCATAACTGCATTATTTTATGATTCTATTTGTTAGAAACATGATGACATTGTAATCAGCATTCTTTACTTTTTAAATAAACGTAAACAAATATTTTCTGTAGTATTTATTTACTTTTTCTGCTCCTATATTTCTATGCTCCTTTAATTAGGTATAATCACCATTGAAGAAGATGATTGTATAATGAAATTAACGAAATACACATATCTATGTGATGTCATATAACTGGTTAGTTACAATAGACTACTTTACATTACCAATACCTTTGATGATCTAATGTCTAGATGGAACATCGAATCTGCGCAAACGTGTCCAAAAATTGTGGCAAACTGTTGGCCCCAATTTTTATATCATTGTATCATTGATCACACACACGCAGACAATAGACGAACGTTTTGTCGTTTTGTTTTCATTGTAGGGCGACGCTCAATCTAGACATTAGATCATCTAAGACCAATACATAGTTAGTTATAATTGGCGATTAACATACAAAGAAGTGAAAGAAAACACAAGTAAATGTTTATGACCTATTGTAATCAATATACTTTATCTCTTTAGAACATCGATAAATGTATTCCTTGGAATATTAATGTTGGCCACACTTCGCATTTTCTTTTTTCCCTCTGCTTGCTGCTTTAGTAACTTTTTTCTTCGTGTTACATCACCGCCATACTACAAAATATTGTCATTATGAATAATTATTTTAAATGACACTGATGATAATAATTATAGTAGGTACATACTTATATTGTTATATTTTGTATTTTTTCTACAATAAATAAAAAAACCAGCGCACGATAAAAAACTAATGAGCGTGTTTGAACCCTTTTTAATTTTATTATTAAGGGTACAATCAGAAAGAAGAAAGAAAGAAAGAAAAACAATTTATTTAGTCAAACACTGTTAACGACATAGAAGTAGGTACATACATTACATCAGACTTAAATTTTAAACGACCGAATCATTAAAGGTAAATAACAAAGAAAAATAAAATAAGTAAACAAAATGGATTGTCGTACAGAAACTTGACTAAAACGGAACGCACTCAGCACTGGCCAAGGA
>DWJQ01002026.1:0-10158 GCA_018248915.1 Hesperia meskei straton | reverse complement strand
CGGTCCAAATAAATGGACATACATACATACATACACTCGAAAAACATAACCCTCCTTCTGACGCAGTCGGGTAAAAATGTAAAAGAATACAAGACGCAATAAATGCACTCACAATAGAAAAGGAGCAACTTACGCTATTGACATGAAAAAAAGACAAAATGATGCTGTCTTCTGTCTCGCATTGCGTAAAAGTTTTTTCTACGACGACGAAGAACTTAAAAACCATGTAAATTGTTCTTGTGCCAAATACAATCGTACCTTCTCTTGCTATTTCATGATCAGCACTCTCACCAGAAATCTTTTTTCTTACGTCTATGGATTTACTTATTACTCACCTAGTCCGTTTTAATTTATTCTTCTCTATGTTCAATTGTTTACAAAAGTGTACGGAACAAGACGCTGTTTGCTCTGCTATATTACAAGCGACCTCTAGCTGGTCAAACGCCTTAGTTAAGTCAATATTATTGTGCAGTCTCGAAACTACCATGTGATTCTACTACTTCTTCCGAGTTTCTCTTCCTGTACAGGTATTTCCTGAACATGTATGACTTTACACTAAAATTGTGATCATAATCATCATCATCACCAGTAATAATCATGGACGGTGCAGTTAACATACGGTGTTAAAACATTAATTGGTTAGTTTGTTAATAAGTGTGAGGACTAGGACAGGGCCTGCTAGTGATAGTTACTCCTGTTGTTAATTGTTAGTAATCCAGTTATTAATTGTTAGTAAGGTGTATCGTTTTAACCGATCACAGCGGCATAGCTACTATATGGACTGAGATCTGAAAGATGAGTTGCCTCTAAAAAAAATTACCGGTTCAATTTCAATATCGGTTAGCGGTAAATCGACTCATCATTTCATGCTAAGTTGTCTGCTCTGGTCTCCATTCTAAATACCTACGCTCCATGAACTGACAGCATACAATAAAAATGGTTTGATCAGCGGGCTATTAACCTTTTCTACTTTACTCATTTACTCAGCTATATCGGTGACTTTAATCTTTTTATTCGAATGAATCCTGTCCTTGAATGTCACTTAAGTATACCAACTTACGTCAAAGCTACTGCGAACGTGAAGACGACTATCTACCATTTTATCTGTCATCAACTGTTAATATAAAACAACAATATTATCTTTAAACTTTATTATTAATGATGATATTACATTCTCAGTGTATTTCATTAGCCTAATCGTAAGTATCTTATTATAATTAATTTATATCAATATTTTTAATCCTCATTTTTTATGGAATTGAGGTAACAAAGGAACAGACAGCACAACCATTCCACTGCCGCCCATGACAACTGTGACAAACCTAGAACAAAACTCATTTTCCGGGCTATAGGATGATGAGTTCAGAAAGCAGTTGTTTTTCAGTGTTAGTTGCATAGTTTGTATTGTCGTTAGTAACAGTAGAGTGAGTTATTGCTAGTAGCAAACATTGTGCGAGCAATGCACACAAACATAGAAACCGTTCAGGCATATACCACTTTGAACCGATATTGAACAATGTTTCGTGCATTTAGTGCGCTTTTGGTGATTCCATAAGGTGGTTTTTGTAAAACTACTTCATTTATCGATCAAAATCGTGTTTAAAAATTTCTGTCTTTTGGCACGGTACTAGGTAGGTATATTTGAATGTAAAGTTAGATTTATACATAATTTATTTAAATCAATAAATAAGTTGATATACTAAATGGAATAAATTCACAATTTATTAAACTTTCAAATCAAATAACTTTTCTCTTTTTCATGAAAAATAGTATATTGCTTTATTATTATTATTATTATATATTTTTTATTGTACACCACACAACAAAGCATTACAGATGAACACAGTTTAAATTGCTTTTTAGGTTTAACAATTTATTTATTGCCTATAAACGTTCTGATTGCTTTTTAAACTCACGTGAGTTGTTAATATTCATCATACATTTGCGCGAATGACGTCAATCCGTTTTTATACCTACATACATGTTTAAATACATTTAACTCTATAAAACGGATGTTCAACTAGAATTTCAAATAAAACCAGTTTCGGACAACACACGCCATTTCATTTGGTTTTTCCAAACCCAAACGTCTCGACAAAATGTTGGTCTTATAAAAAAGGACGTAATAAATCAATTAGTTATTCTTTGAGCATATTATTTCCATAATAATGACTGTGATTAAAAACTTAGATTAGTAACTTATCTTTTTAGTAATTTATCTTATAAAACACGTATTTGGCCCACTCACATTTAGCCTCGATTCTGTAGCCCAGTTGGGCGAGACAGCTGTTCGGCTAGTTTTCTGAAAATAAACTTATTTTCAGAAAAATACTTACATATTTTCAGAAAATAGAAAAGATTAGGACGTTGTACAATGTAATGTAGGTCATTTACAATTTTTTTTTAATTTCTATTGAGCTCAATAACCCAATCGCCCAAACAGATCTTTATAAATTATAACTAAGAACCTTCTCGATCTTCCGCTTTCAAACAAAAAAATCGTATATTATGTAATTCCATTTTTCTTTCGATAGCTACGATCTGATAAAGACAGGTCGTCATACATGCATGACTTACATATAACACTTATCGTTTTTGCGTTGAGGATTTTTAAACGGAAGAGAATGGAACGGAACGGAATAGAATTCCACAGAACATAAAAGCGAGGAGCGAAGTAGAGTGACGTCGAGTCGAGCGAAAGAGAGTTGAGTGGAACAGAGTGCAATACCCCCTGTTACTGGTTTTGCAATGCGTTCTAATCTAACACTCAGAAACTTATTGCATAACTGTATTGTAACCGTAATAATGCTGTAATTTTGTTTGATTATTAATATCTTTTCTTCTATCTCACATCACAGAACTAAGTTTTTAAATCCATCATCATGGCATATATTAATAGTTTCCCATTAGTAACCCGATAAGAGATACAGCGTATACAAAACCACTCTCTCCTGACACGATTTTAACTGGGAATGAGTCCAATAAATGCGTTGACCTACTTGGCACCCGGTTCGAGACAAATAAATGAGTGAAGAGCTCTGTACAAAGAACCGGAAACCGACTAATCGAGTCATAGCTCATTCCTCGCAATCGCATCGAGACCACTGCGGACCACCATCCTTGTTAGGTTTGTTGAATGTCACATATATGGCATTTTAACAGGTATAATTACTATCAACGTAAACTTCCGCTACTGAATTACTGACCGACAGAGAACACACAGCCGAAACTACTAAACGCAAGAAGCTGTTTGGCATGTATCTACACTCCACAGGGGCGCACTAAGAGTGGATTTTAAATTATGAAGCTATACACACATATACGACGCATATACGACACATATACGACGGCTTATAACCATATTTCGCGGAATTGACCGAGTTAAGCAAGAACGGGCGTGAAGTTGGAAGGATCTGATATTGGCATAACTCAATGAGCGCTTCCGCTCTTTGTAGGTCATTTTAAATGGTTAGTTCCAGCCAAGGAACTCGATCATTGAATTATGGACGGAATAAATGTTTTATTAGTGCAAATTCCAACGAAACGCTTGTTAGTTAAACATAAGATTACCTCCTTCAAAAATTTCATAAATGTAGAGCCAACACTTTTAATTCTGTGTCACGCACAAAACAGTGTCATAAATTATGGTGTCATAGATTATAATTCACAGTCCTAATGCAGAGTTGTATAGTCACATAAATACATATGTCTTTCCACCGGGAAAGGAACCCAATAACTTTGCCCATGGCTGACACGGTCTCTACCAACATGTCTGCGGGCAAGGTTGTCAAGCAAACTGTACGAGTATAAAAATAGTATTTAAGGCAAGATAGCTGCAGTGTATGCAGCACGACCCGCTGCCACCCTTGATAACTGAGACTGATAGAAAACAAGACTCAAGTGGGACTATACCTAAGTCACCGAGAAAACAAATTTATGACGTGCGTTCTCAGTTAAATTTAGGTCCAATTATTCAGTTGGGTAGTACGATAGTATGTGCGTATGAAGCAGCAACTGATAGTGATAGTAAGTACTGTTATTGTTAGTTAATTTAGTTCACGAATGTGAATGCCCTTTAAACTTGAAAAACCGCTGTTTTTAACGCCCGACCTAAAAAGAGGAGTGTTGTCGGTTTGCCCCGTCTGTATGTGTTTGTTTGTGGCACGGTTGCTTTTCAATGAATTAACGATTTGAGTGTGTTTTTTTAATCGACAGCCAATTAACTTGAGGTGGTTTTATATATTTGGTAGAAATCGATCCAGCAGTTATTGTATAAAATTATGTTAGACATTTTTTGGCCTTAAAATTTATTGGCGTAAAATTGAACTATAAGTTAGGAATCCTTAGAGGATTTTTATTAGGTAGTTTTAAATTTACAGTTGTATATAAAATCCTATTTTAATTTAAATATAACCTTCACTATGTTGGAATTCCCAGCAATAATTTTTTTGTTTACTTATAATATAAGTAGTTCAGATAAAAACCTGTGAATATACATACATATGTTAAATTGAATGAGTATCTTTAAAATGTATCTACATTTGCATTCTAACTGCGAATATTTGCATTTTTGTTAACATAACAAAGTAACAAATAGTTCACGTGTCACATCATGTGGAACACGGGGGTTTTCGATATAAACAAGTTTTTGGAGTATGTACTTAGGTACTGTAAGGCACTTCACTAAAACACAACAAGCGTTGATCAACAATACCACCTAGATAAAAACCGTCCTCGTAAATGAGATCCCACTTACACGTTTTTATCTTTTCATTTTTATTTAATGTCACTATTCACATTCATCTAAGATCCTTAAAATCACCTTCTTTGTCTAAATATTGACCAGTGTAAACTGAATCAATTTCATAATACTAGTAAATCGACGTAAGAATTTCGGACTTGCTTCAAAAGTGGTGATTCATTAATTAATATCCAACATTCTTTTCAGTCGATACCTCCTCGTTAGAATCGTTGTACCATCATTTAGATACTCTTGGGGATGACGTGATTCGCTTTACGTCTCGCCATCCCTCCCTGATGGCAGTCATTCTGCAACATATTCTTAAGTAAGCCTTCGCTTCGATTTGGAACACTTGTTGCTTCGCTCCTTTTCGGCTTAGCGTAATAGCCTTTCTCAATAAATTGACTATTCAACATAATAATTTTTCAATTCCTACCAGTAGTAGTTCGTGAGACAAGCTCGTTCAAAGGAACAAAAAAAACTAACTATTCTGCTTTATATTATTATAGTTTATATAAATTAGCAGAATAGGGTCAGGCCACTTGAGCCCCGATAATGGAAGTGATGCGTAAAATGGGTCTCGATTTGAATTGTTTGACACATTTTGTTTACGGAATAGGTACCTCCGTAATTTTGTCAAAAATATGTGAAACTATTCCAATTATGCAGCAATTGAAGCATTTATAAATTAACAGAATAGGGGCCCTGTTCGTTTCATTTGCTCAATCCAACTCATATTCAAAATCGAACGTTCATTCGTTTTGTTTTGGTCTCGGTGTGTGTGTGTGTGTGTGTGTCTTGTGCGTTACACATGGCATTTACATCACTGGGAATTCTAATAAGGAGCAATAACTGTGTAGCGGCATTTGATTGAAAAAGAAAACTACATAGATTTATTAAACAGATACCTACATAAGGTTGGTTATAGGTACTTACCTACACCATAAGTTTGGCTCTCATCGGAAAACATATAAGTATTCATGAACAGATCCATATTATTATGAACTACAGACTACATACAAATACAATGCAAAATTATTATTCCATGGCTGGTTGGCGACAAAGAGCTCATGTGACCAAAACTGCCTGGGTCATAGATCGTTTATTATCAGCCATCGTTCTACTCACAGAATTGTACAACTATCGGATTTCGCAATCTCTCATAAATAGAAGCTTTATTTTGCCTATTCAATATGCGCAATAAACAAATCCACGCCTCTTATGTTTACCAAACAGAATCACAGAAGAAGAGACGTTAAATGCTCTTCGTTCAAGGGATCACGGCTGAAACAGCCATGATTGTTCTAGAATAATAATTGTAGTAGTAATTGTACGTCAAACAAAGGCATATTGCAGGATAGTGAGTTCGTTTACTTCCGACCAAAAGATTATGACGTTTTTACATAATTCTAGTGTTTGTTCACCGCTAAGCTTGTACATCACCAAAAACCCTTAAAAATAAACCCAAGGGAATCTATTATTACAGGGATAAAAGTTATTGTATCCTTTTAAGGGTCTCAAACTATCTCCATACCCAAGTTCATCTAAATCAGTTCTGCAGATTAAACAAAAGTGTGGAATTAGAAGAACGAGCCCAGTCCAAAACACAGATTCTTGTAACAACAGCGATACTTGCTGCTTACAAATGCGTGGTAAGTTTCTAAGCAATAACAAACTGGAATCACCGCATAGTACGCGTAAGTGCGCAAACGCAGCCGAGGGCCGCATGGCGCAACGTCGCATGCTGTACGTGCGCGTGCGCAGTTCGCGCGTCCTCACCGCAAGGCCGCCCGAGTTAATATGCTATACAGAAAACAAACTTGATTCATGTTTATTGTATGCGCTTAACTGCTTATACCATAGTCTCGCGTTTTAGTCTTAATTAAAAAAAAGATGGCGTTTTTAAAAAAGATTAATCATTTATTTCATTTGTTATAGTCTGAAGTAACGTAAGTAACTTGTCGTGAAGTAACGTATAAAAGTTGGACACCAGCAACACCAGGAGAGTCCCCAGTGCAGTACCGGCCCTGAGGAACAACTCTTTTAACACATTTCTTGACAAACCTCGTGTCAAACGGCTCTGGGAATACCTCAGAACGAAGCTCATTCCACAGCTTGCAACTTCGTAAAACTTCGACAATGAAAATTTAATGACATACATGAAAAGCGATATAAAAGAAAAGCAGGGCAGAAGTTTAGCCTTCTGAACTGTGAATTTAAAATAAAAATTACCGGGCCTTCTTCATATTTCTCACCGTGTGATTAAGGGCACCCTGTATGTATACCTAACCATCCACACTTACGATAATATGAAGCTGGCCCTCTGTACGGTTCCATGCTCGTCCAGCGAGGCCGAGCCTCCCCGCCGTCCGGCCCCATTCACAACAGTAGGAAACTCACGTGGGGAAACTAGCCAACCACCAAATTATCGCTTCATTTGGCATTCGTATCAAAATATTTGTAAATAACACTAATTATAAGTATGAGAAAAAATTTACGAAATATATATCTATATATAAATTTTCTAAAATATATTATAGATCATTTGCTAGTAGCAAAATCGCCAGCAAAATCTAGTTGTTTGGAGGTCGAAATATAACGAATACTCAGCTAATCAGTAAACTCGATAAAATAACATAAATTAAATGTGATACAACAATAGCTTTCCTTTTCACTCGCTTGAACAAATAACACAAAAGTCAGATCATTTGAGTCACATACAACTTTTTCCAAACCTTCTAAGTATAGATAGAACACTTACATAAACAACCACGCTACGACGCAAAAATGCAATTAACATAAAAAAATAGAACCAGGATCTAAACGAAGTTTTTTCTTACATTAATTATTACATGTATGTATGTTCGAAGATGTTCATAACTTGTGAGTCTTAATTTTTGAGAATTAAAGACTACTTGGAATCTTCTAAGAATAATACTTTTGAATAAATTATCATGACATGCATCGTTGACCATTTGTTTTGACTAAATAACATTACACGGACAACTTTGATAACAATTGATGAAGTTTCCTATATCTTGAACTACAAAAAACAGGAACTTAGAAAAAAACTCCAATAACGTTAATTTGCTCCAAATAAAACAACAACAAACTTTTTACTGAACAGTCAGTGAACCAATGAACCACTAAATACTTCCGTTCCTGAATTGATCTCACTCACATTAAATTTCATAAGCTCTATTAGCTTAAGCATAAGATTGGAATTAAATAAAGTTTCAATTTCAGTTTGTTAAGAAGCGTTTGATTGCTTATTACTATGTTAATGAACTGTGACTTGTCTTGTGAAAGACAGCCTTGCAAGATGTCGACGTACTCGTAATGTCTGCTTTACAACTTGTCTCAGCTTGCCTCATTGAATTTATAATGATTAGGTACTCAACGATTACTCGAATGAATTGTTAACTAACTACCTACATTAAATTCGTTCACCAATATCTATTGCTCTATCATATCGACATATAGCTCGGTAATAGTTTGACTAAATAGAAATTAAAAAAATAGAATGAGATGCAAATTTTTTTGAGTTCGATACAGTTATACATTGACACTAATTGTATGCAAAAACTGTTTCAATTGCAAGTTAGGTTTTTTAGTTTTCGACTGATGCTAATTGTGTAAGGTCCAAGTGACATTTTTCATTAATACACGATTTTGGCAAAAAGATTGCAAAAAGATTGCAGTTCAGTTGCAGAATTGCAATTCAGAAACATTGTCAATTGGATCAAAGTGGAATAAAAGAATATTGAATTTTGGAGATCTTTTTGCCAAAATCGTGTTTTAATGAAAAATGTCACTTGGACCACTATGGTTCTACCTTACACAATTGTGTTGTTTATAAGTTAAGATTTAGGAAATTACTTGAAAGTCATTGATATCGCTATTGATTTTAAATGTGAATATTTTTCATCAATCAAATGTAATTAAACTTTTTAGATGGATTGTTATTGAATATCTATGATTGCGTCAATGATTGGAATAACACTCACGGTGAGGTGGATCGACCGCTCGTTTGTACGCTATTTACATAATGAAAACAACAATATTGGTGCAATAATGTTGCCTTGGCACACCCCTCGCGAATGTCATTGGAAATTATAGTGTGTTCTCAATTATGTCACTATACCTATTCTATAAACGTTTGGACGGGGAACGAAAACTTTTTTTTCGGATTTATAAAACAATGTTAGCTAGAAATAAAAAAACCTGAGATATAAATAATATAGGTATGTTGCAGGTTGCAGGACAACGTCTGTTGGGTCAACCTGTTAACGATAAAAGTAGGCGTACCTATGCAATACTCCCGATAATTTTTGAGTAGGTAATTGTATTTTGTATCTATTAATTACTAAATAAATTACTACTTTATTCTCATAGAAAATACTAAAAAGTATATGACAGTACGCAGATTAAATGTTTGATGGCATTCCCCATCACACAACTTGGCAATGGATAGAGATTGTGGTAGGTCCAAACCAACCTTGAGATGTTTTTGTCATGTTTCGACCGCAGTGCAGGAAAGTCAATCAGTAAGCGAATTTTACATCTTTTCTTACAAAGACAATCTTTATTAAGATGCTAATGACGATTCTCCCTCTAGACAATTAATATCCAATATCGGAGCACGTTTAGATATTCATTGATGACTTTTGTGGTGGATTAATTCTGAGTTTAAGTCTGGGAGTATGTATTGACTTTGTGAGTTGTCCATGATACTCACAACACATGGAAATCTAGTATAGTGGGGCTACTTTAAAACATTATTTAACTTCTCGGCGTTTCTTCCGAGCTTGTTGTAAAGCCGCCTGCCTGATCGTATCCGACAGCCCATATTGTCCATTGAGCGCCGAACATAATAGATCCCACATCCCTATTAACAGAATCAGACATGCTACAGCGCAGCGCCACTGAATTGTTAACAATGTACCAAAACGATCGTCAATTGCAGTCGAAACTTCTAGACGCGGATCGTACGATGTCTGCCCACAAGATTACGTCACAATTGCGCTCTTTCATAACAACCTAATCTTTCTGTTACGCTCAATGAAATCGTCAGGTCCAGTGTTCACGAATGAAATAAATCAAAATTATGAGAATAAGACTCTTTAAGAGCAATTGTGTTCCGGATAGAAAGGTGTGGAGCCGGTTACACTTTTGTAGAAGATAACATCTCAGTCCTGACGGTAGCAAAGTATCTGAGACCGAACTAGATAGAGACTCATAAAGAAACGATTAGTGACTGAACAAACCTCAACAAAAAAACTAGGATTAACTGTCACTTACAGACTCACTCTTGTTAACTTACTAACCAAGTAATATTCTAGATTAAAGGTTAATCTACTTTGCAACAATCCGCGAGCAAACTCGTATGTATGATGGTGTATACCTTCATGCAAGTA
>DWJQ01002025.1:0-10158 GCA_018248915.1 Hesperia meskei straton | reverse complement strand
GGCGGCGGGGAGCGCCGTAGCGGGGGGTGGGGGGGCCGTAGGAGGTGGGGGGGGCCCCGTAGGAGGGGGAGGGGGCCCCCCCGCCGTGTCCGCCGCCGAATCCTGATCCGGAGGAGGCCTCTTCTTTAAGGAGGATTTGGCGGATTTGCTCGAGCAGCTGGCCGTCGACGTTTTGGCCTTCGGAGGTCTGGTAGCCAGAGGAGACGGCTTCGTAAGCGCCGCCGCCGCTCAGGCCACCGCTGAAGCCTCCGCTGAAGCCTCCGCCGCCGGACGGCCGGCTGTAGCTGTAGCCGGACGGGGGCTCGGCGGTGACGGATGCCACCAAGGCAAGGGCTATGCACTGTGGAACAAATTAAAAACTTAGTAAAGATCTTTATACTCATTTACCAAAGGCACTTGGAATGCATGAATTTATTTAGCAGTAACAAGAAAATTATTGATTTGAATAATAATTTACTGGGTATCATAAAAAATATTTAATTGCGTCTATTATAAATGCTAGTTATAGGCACAGACATAGTTACTATGTCTGTGGTTATAGGTATAAGAATTGATTACCATTAAAACGTGTTAATTTAATTTGTATATGTCTTTATCACTTGGAGTTTCTCATCGAGTAAAGACAACGTTTTGTAACATATTGGAATGTGCAATTATGTCGGTGCGAAAATTCGCGAGTAGTTGTTAATTCATTAATTTATTCGATTTCGAGAGAAAAACAAAAGGTGAAACCTTAAACCGGAAGCGCAAAGTAAATGTGTTTGTTTAACTCATAAAGCGTTATCAACAAATACTTAGTTAATGTTAACTTTATACTTTGAACCGATTTTAGCCGAAATAATATACGGAGACGATAAGTGGAAGAAGTACCTACCTAAAACCTTCAGAGGTGTTCAGCTAATGTCCCAATAAAGAAAAAAGGTCCAATTCCAATTTCAATATCACTATATCAGGTTATAGAGCATTTGTATTCATGTTATTAGAAAGAGCAAACGGACTGATTCCACTGATCGTTTCTTAGTCTTTGTCAAATAACTACTTACAAAATAATCTTATAATTGGTACCTGTCGGTTGTAATTATTAATATTTACTTGTATCCAGCTTGTATCTTGTAGTACAAAATTTGTCTTGCTATCTAAACAAATGGCGTATTTACAAACTCGTTAGCATGTTCGTTGGCCAAACATCTGTATCCAAGTGTGTAAATACCCCTTTACAAGGGCTTCCGCGCGACTGTTTGTTTTAAGTAATCACGTTTCAGCAATGAATAGTCTTTGGCTACTTGTACTGTTAGTCTAATCTTTACTACGAAGAATTTTAGTGTCAAAACTTTCCATCAGTCTGGATAGATGCGTATTGGTAAACATAATAAGTACACCACTTAGAAAATTATGAACATCAATTTGACATCAATTCAATTTGATATGCAAGCATTGAATGTAATTTGCGTAAAATAGTGATAGTTATTGTCCAATGCCTAAAACTTTAAAGAATGAAGTGAATTAATGAATGATGGAAGGAATGTTTCATGCGAAACTGTATCCGATTATGAATATAAGATTAGGTACAAGGTACTAATGCCAGACTATCGCTGACAGTAATTACAATTTTATTCATGAAAGAATAAGCAAGTAAGAATTTATTCTGCGAATATTATTTACAGATTTTGCAAAATTTCTAATGATTGACAGTGAAATTGTTTTTTTCGCTGCGTCACGTCCCGTGAGGTCAGCAGCGCATCTCAGACGGCTGTTCCCGCCAAGCTTTGTTTTGTTATCTGTGACCACACTTTCTTTTCCCTCGTTTAGACGTGCGTGATGCTGTCTCTAGCAGATTTAATCTGTGCAGTGGATTTTAATGATTGATGTTTTTCGCTCTCGTTATAAATTCTTTAGTAAAGCAGTGATAAAGTTGTGATCATTAATTAAATTTGAATGATATTATCTTACGGGTTTTACGTCCGCATATTTATTTCTGTTTAAGTAATTTTAATTTATCTCAATGTTTACTACTTTACTAGATTAGGGTTATTTTAATTTATTACCTGCTGTTAGTGGAAAGTAGTTGAGAAAGCTTTAAGTTAATTTATGATAAACTGCCATTATGAAGAAAACGTTAAGGTAAGTATTTAAAAGAATTTATTTAAAGTTAATTATATAAATTGAATATTCATACTAGTACAGTATTATGATAGCATGATAATAAAGAAAAAAAATATGTGTGAAATTCTTCATTCTGCACTGGGCCAACTGGCCAGTTACTGGACTTTAAGGTATCAACTCCTTTTTGTCTCTTTAAAAATCTTAAAAAAATTTTAAAGATGCAAAACGAATGAATGCATTAGGTTATCTTATCTACCTACTTACTTAATAAAATTTATGTTGAAAATATAAAATTTGCTATTAAAGAGGAAGTCCTTAAAATTTATGAGAATAATAAAATACTTAGACAAACAGTCACGACAGATCATAGTTGAAAAGCTCGGGTCGCGACGTGACTTCCGCTACAGACGGATGCGCAACCATTTTGTGACGCAACAAAATACTTGAACTTTTGAATTTTACACATATTTCTGTTAAGTCATGGGTCTTCTCTTAGCGTATTGCAAACAAAATATCGTTAAGAGGCATAAAGTTATTCAGTTACTCATGGCACTAAAGGCATTAACACAACTGCTGACTGACAGCAAAGACTCAACACACAATAGACTTTTTACTGGCAGTTGTAAACGAGACCTCCCGTTTGGCAAATTGACTACAAAATTTTTAAATCAAATTAAGTATATTTTACTAAGATCGATAATAGTCGATGCAATTAGTTTTGTGATACTTGGCGAGTTTCGATTCACGAACTCTTTTAGACAACGTATTTCAATTTTGATAACTGAAAAATGTGCCGTTTTACATAACTTTGAAAACCAAATATCATTGAAGTGTGGATAATATCATATGAATTTACAATACGAAACCAATCAAGTGAGGTCCGTTGTTAACTGGTTGTGGTGAACACCGCAATCACTGCAATTCTCATAGAGCGGTGCTCAATGTTGCATAATGATGGTACGGTGTATAAAATTGCCTTGGATGACCTTTCCCAGCCACCGCCAGGGGTCTCCACGTAACCTGTCCCTTGTTTGACCTATGAAGTCGCTTTCTCCATATCATATCATAGGTAATCATGTTACTATAATACTTTTCCTCATCCGGATTAAAATTAAAAAATCTATCTGCTTTGAAGGTACCACAAGGATTTCCATTCGCTTCAAGTACCTGATTGCAACGGTTGCAAGGTATACTTACGCACTATCAAAAAGATGATTAGATACATGAGAAACATCAAGTTGACGCCTTTTAATTTGTGAAATGAGTGAAATTAATACTAAGCTACTAGTTATTTAAAGCAGTGAAACCGTATCTAAATAGGTTAATCCTTAATAAGATTCGTGGGAACAAACGCACAAACAGGTAAAGAGGGATTTTTTATGAAATAATTTTCATGGAACCTTCTGAATTAACAAGCACCTCCTTGTAGTTTGATCAACCTGTATACATATTTTTATAAACCGTCAGTGAAAACATACGAAGACACCATCAATCATGCGCCACATGGCCGTCGGCTGAAGAATTTATAACGCGTCATTGATTGGCAAGACAACGCAACTAGCGCGTTTAGAATGGATGCGGTGTTTACATGATGATAGCTTAGGTTACGCCACGCGCTCGTAGGGCACACATACTGATTATTGCTTTGATTGGCCGCTAGCAATTTGCCAGCTTTCGGAATTGATTTGGAATAAATATTTATACATGATTGATTGAGAAAATGCGGGCTGAATTTATACCGCAAAAGCGTCGTAAAGGGCAAAAGCGTCGTAAAGGGAAAAACAGCGGAAAATTTTAGAACTCTGCATAGAAACTTTGAATTATTGAAGACAATAGTTTGCATGATTCAGTCATCATTGTGAGAGCATAGGTTGATAATTTTTGAAATTGTTATTGAAAATTTAGCGCTTAAAGACAAGCCACAAAGTTGGATTATTAAACAGTCAAACACTAAAAAAAACTTTTATTTAAGAGGTGTGAAGCCAGGCAAAACCGATTAGACTCCAGAATCAATTACGAACAAATATTTTGATCATCGCGGAAGATTAAGTAGGTTAACACACAGTGATACGTGCACATTATGTTCAATTGGCTTTTTGATACATTGACAGTTCGTATGACAACGACAAAATATATAGAGTCTACCTCATAGAGATAGTACACTAGAGTGGGCGAGCCGTACGGCTGCCCATACATTGTAATCGCCCCTGGTTAGAAAGAGAAACAACGATAATAAACTATCTTCCTCCGATCCCGATGAGCCAGAAAGAGAAAGGTGATTACTAAAGATTTCTTCTCTTTTTATCCGAGGTACCTACGCTCTGAAGCCTGGCTTCTGGGCTCTAGTGTAGGTATTATCTCTATGGTCTACCTACGGTAACGACGATGGATGTCATTAGGTATGTATATGTATACCTATTGTTACTGTTTTAATAAAAGTAGAAGAAAACAATTATCAAATATTATGTTAGTTCGCGCTGTGAAAAAAAAAATCATCTTAATGTGGATAAGATCTCGAGTTTACCTACCAATGTAGTTAGAACTGAGGTTATGCAGTTGACCGAAATACTTTATTGACCTGGGACCACAAAATTTTTCAGATTTTTCAAAGAGGATTAAGTATAAAGTTAGTACTTAAAACATTTTAAACCTACTGTGTTTTTCTAAATTTTTAACAAAATATTTGAACTTTATAATATCTAATGATTGCCAACATATTATGTATGTTAAAATCTTATAATAGCTTGAAGATATTTTCCAATTTCCACGGAACGTAAATTAAAACGAATAAAATTAAGAGTTACATTTTTTGCGGACCACATTTAGGCTTTGCGGTCCATCAGTCGTTAGGAATTAATTTTGTGTTATGTCGACATCGATGGCTAGTTATTTCAAACCTGATGGTCCTCTGGTTAATACTTTACAGCTTATCGTAAATCGCACGTGATTCGAGTGAGTATCGCTGTATGAAACGTCTCTTGCGGCTAAATGACTTCTAAACTAGGTATAGATTGAAAACAACTGAAATTTAGGTCAATCAGACGCCGTGATGTACATTAAACAAAATTATGTCATCAAACACTTGCTAGTACATGACATGAAGTAAGAAAATCGATTGTAAGCAAATATGTTATGACAGTATTTTTGTTTGTTCATAAGAGTTAAGAAAGCTGGCTCTTCACTATCATATCGGTCATCTAAAATAAAACAGTTATAGAAATGATACATTCATTTACAAATCGTCTTCAAAAAGCTTCATTGTTATTTGAATTTGTTTTAGGATGAACGCACATCATGAGTAAGTACTAGGTATCGCGGGAGAACTGTGTAGTCTAACATCTTTGCTGCACCAACTGTTCGCTAGAGCACTCCAATTAGAAGTGCCGATGGCACATTTAAGTTTATTTACATCAGTAAATCTATTGGTAAAACGATGCGACTGGTTAGTTGCATGGCTATATATATGTGCAAATCACTTTGAAGAAGAGAAGGGTTCCTTGAGATAATGTGTCGCGTTAACAAGTACCTACTTCATCGTTAAATTTGCCGATAACTCAAGCTAAAGTTTAGTATTAGCAATTAGTACCTAATTAGTACGACTCCTAGTTCATTAGTTCAATTGGTAAGTATCTACAACCATTGAACTGGTGGGAACAACACTCTTCTAACTGTGAGACGAGATGTGAACCACTTTATTTCATCAAACCATTAGTCTCTAGAGTCTCTACCTACAAAGATTTCCAAGGGGGCTAAATAATTTGTTACCTTAAGAAACATTTTTCAAAATTTATCAAAGAGATATTTTTTGCAAAATCGGAATTTAATTATTTTTTGTAGGTTCGTGATTATATTGTTGTTAAGAGATTGATATTTTGGTAAATAATCATAATACACAACATGATACATTTTATGCAGGCAATCAACATAAACGCAATCAAGATAAGTCTAAAATGATATTTATGTGTAATGTATGAATATATTATGTGAACAAACGGACCAAAGATTATAAAAATGCCGAGTTAATGTGAGTTGGAGAAAATAACATTAGGCTGGTAGAAAGTTGAAGGCAAATCGAGTGGATTGCTATGAGGTCTTCTAAATATTTATGCTCGGTCGTATCGTAACAATATGTAAATAGCTCTCCGTCCGTCGCCGCTATATTTTTAGCGGATACGTGAATTTTCTAATCCTCTCTAATTTATCTTCGCAAATGAATTTTAATATTGTTGTTTATTTAAGCGATTTCCTGATTTGTGTTTGTGTTAAACTAAATGCTTAATCTTTTGTTGTTTTATGGAAATTGATGAGAAGAAAATGACACCAAACTTTTTTCTTATACTCTATAGTCTCTACGCTTACCTACAATGTTATGTTTGGATTCTATATGAAGACATATTTGGGCGGTTGAAATAAAAAAACACTAAATGTAAGAATGTAAGGTACTAAAAACATATAGGTACATCAGTGATCCGCATCTAAATAAGTTTAGCCGTACTTGAGATTTGTAAACACATACATATCTACACGTAGACGTAGACGATAAAAGTGTTTCTTAAAACATCTTCTACGAACTACTCATGAATCAGTTAAGTACAGCTTTTCCATCTTTATGTAGGTATGGATTACCTAAATGACCCCGTAGCCTAGTAGTTGTGACCTGACCTGGTAAGTGAAGGTTTCCGGGTTCAATCTTGGGACATGTTTTTTCAAGAGTTGGCCGCTTGTGATGTTTATCTGTGCCATTATAATACTTTACTCTCATCCTATGAGACCGTCAGTTTGACAAATAATTTGTTTTAAGGTTTTCACGTACGTTCAGCTACCTGATTATTAAGTACCCATCAAAGAAACTCATCTGCAACGTATTTTTAATTTGATTCGCAAAGATATTTACAAGGTAATTTTTTTATGTTTATTGTGGTCGGTAAACTGTTTTTTTGCCCTTGCAAACAAATGACCACTTGCAAAGATGGGGAGCCATCTACATGCTCGTTGAGAAAGCCCTCGTATTAAACCTGATTACAGAATAAGACATCTAGAAGGGATTCAACAAGAGCTTTACCTAAGTACCGTGTTATTCGCCAAGCTCGGTAGCTGCGACCTCTGATCGTTGCGCGTGGTCCATTAGAGTTTCATAAGGCTAGCGAAGGGAAGACGCTGGTGTTGCGCAAGCGATGTAATTGCTGTGCGATTTATCGCCGGTGCGTAATAAATGCCACAGCATTGTTTGGTAATTCACACCGTTCTCACGGGGGAATGTCAATTACGCCAAGCTCGGTTCAATGGTGCTGCCACGCGAGTAATTATCATATAAACGTTTTATAACGCATTGTTAATTAAGAAGCAGTAAAGTTTAAGTGTTTGTTTGGTTTTAACATGCTGCAATGAATATTGAGTTAGTTTGTAATTATATAAAATTGTTTTTCAATTATTTATTGCGCTTAGGGGGTAACGCGTACAAATATTTTGCGATGAAAAGATTTAGCTTTTTGTCCCAGAAATAAGATTTCTTCATCGGTAATCGAATCCGGTACCTTTTCAGGAGGGAAAACTATCGAGCAGGCTCCGAAACGCCGATGTAGTCCTAAAGCTCTACGACGCTACGTTTCACGCTGTCTACATACGAGTACTTTACAAAGGTAGAAATAATCCCACGATTAAAAAAATACAATTTTGCATACAAGCTATCTTATTGCGCAGATTGATCTCTAACCCATTGTTCAGAGACAATATTCTAATGAGAAACGAAGAAAAAATTCGCGTGTTTAAGCAATATAATGTCGAACAGCTGGCAAGGTGTGAAGCGTGTGTTGCGCTTGCGCCGATACATTGTTTTGGATTTGAATGGGATTATCTTCAGATCGCACATTTGTTTACCAGAAGCTGGCGTCCATGTGAAAGTTTCTCCGAGTTTTTTGCTTATTAACATGCATATGTTTGAAGCAGGCAAGTAAAATGCCATTAAATTAAACGCATCTTACGATAGGTGTCAAGTTTTTGCTGGATTGCTAACATCGAGAGAACGTGTAAATGAATCCGTTTGCTTTATTGATTTATAACTTTTACGAACATTTGGAAGGCACATTTTATGATAACTTCAATCTTCAATGTTTAAAGAGTGGTTGGTGCGTAGCTAGGCAAGACGGTTTATATTTTACTCGTAGCAGGTGTGTAGACTGTTTTGACTGGATCAACTTTTGCACATAAATTTGATCCATTTGATTTATGGAAAAACTTATAGGACTTTAGGTACATGACATATTTTGGAAATGATTCCACTTTTACTGAATCTCGATATTTTAGCTTAATTACTTTTTGTTGCATAGGAAACATTTTTTGCCTTTTTCTTTTTGAAATAAAAATAAAAACATTCTTTGCTAAATATGAGAATAATGATTATTTAATTATTGTTTAAAAAAGCATAAAATTTAAAAATCTATGACAAGATATTATTCACAAAATTTTTAGAAAACTAGGAAATGAATATTATTTTCAGATCAGATTCAGATTTTGTAAAATCAGTCAATTAGATTCAGATTCAGAAATTTATGATTAGATTATAGTAAATTAGATTTTTCGGATTAGTTACAATGTAATTTTTGAGTGAACAGTGTGATAAATTATTTTTCAAGTAGTGAGGACTTATGTTAGCAATTTTGCATTTATCTACAAGCACAGATAAATAAATGAAAATTCTTCGACCATCCTGATCATTCTTCTCACTGAGAATCCAAGATGAAGATGATCGGAGAATCTTGCAGCGGACGTCTTCTGAAATCAACGAGTGCATGAGCGGAACGTTATTGTTCCTAATTTGAATCACAATCACTTCAAAATCATCACGGTTCTAAATTCAAAACTTTCGAATTTAAATTTTCAATCTCATAGACTTTACTGAATTTCTTTTCAACTTTACAGGTTTCGATTTTCGAATTGTTTTTTTTTATTTTCGGGCTGCACTGTTTGATTTCTGAACGTCACGTCACTTGACACTTTTAACACTGTCACGGCACTGGCACTGGACTTACCGCTACGAAGGCTCTCATGTTGCTTAGTGTGTGGTCACTGGTGGTCGTTAGTAGTGTGATGTTCCACGGACGGTATCACAGAACTATATACCTAAACAGTGTTAGCGGTGGGGCAGAGAAAGGCTAGAATCGGTTGTGCAAGCCAGGGAGATGCCACCATGTATAGGAAGTTTTGTTTAATTGGAGGGCGTCATGCGATTTTTTTCGGATTTAGGCTATCAATTGAACGAAGGTCTCGAAGGGTGTCACGTCGATTTCGATCTTAATGCAAGTGTTTTAAGTCCAGTTTTAAACAAGGTTGGCTGTTAAGTGTATTATTGATCGCAATTTTGTAGTAAACATGATCATTGGTAATTTTGCGAGTTTTAATCATCGTAAGTAATGACTGAATTGTATCTCAATGTTTGTCAAATGAAGGTCAAATGTTACATAGTTTAACTTGCGAAATATTTAATGTCTGACGTTTTGTTTCAGCAATTTTTCATGACAATTGATTTGTTGTGCCTACATTACGTGCGTACATACAAGGCGTGAATTATATATTCGGATGGAATAGCTGTGTCGAAAACCATTTGTCCGTATTGCAATTTTATTTGAAGACCTTGTAGCGGTTAGCTCTGCCTGCTGCGTGGTGTCGAATTATAACGGTGTGAGAATGGTTTTATGGGAAGGGCTACTACACACAGTAGGCATGACATCACTATGAATAAAAGCGTTGCCAAGGCATCGCGGCACACGGATTGCTCTAATAACGTCTCTAAAGAAAGATACAATACGATTGGTGAAAATTAAGGACTGCGCACATTACAACGACTCCACGCCAACGCGCTTACGGAGCAACTCAAATGTAAGCATTCAATTATGATCCTTATATCTTAGCCGTTACGGTTGAATTTCGACTGTGAACGGCGTCGGTGAGCAGAGGGTGGGGAGTAGCCCACGTTTTTCATGTGTACACTCGAAATTCAACCGTAATGTCCAAGATATAAGGATCTTTATTGAATGCTTACATTTGAGTGGCTCCGTA
>DWJQ01002024.1:0-10159 GCA_018248915.1 Hesperia meskei straton | reverse complement strand
GAAAAACGAAAACCCGGCGCCGGTGCCGTGCCCGTGCCGGGCCGGTGCCGGGCCGGCTAATGGAAAAACGCCCATTAAGTTTGGACTTAAAATAAGTGTCAAAAAAACCGAAGTGACGGCAGTAGGGGTTAATGACAATGCACCGCTTAATGTATATCTCGGAGACAGTATACTAGGCCAAGTGGATAAGTTTAGATACCTTGGGAGCATTATTACAACAAATTGCAACTTCGATGCAGAAGTAAACAGTAGAATAGAAGCTCACTTTTTGTATGTTAACCATAGACAACAATAATAGACCATGAACAGTAGACCATGAATGTTTTGTATGGAGAATGTCAATGCGTGCAGCATGTCTATGTAATTGTAACTGGCACCTTGTTCTCTTATGTTAGATCTGCGTAATTTTTTTTTATAAGTCTGTGGTCCAGAGTAACTCTTATGATGATGTCATCATTCGGATTCATTCGGTATCTCCGAAGAATCCGTATTCTCGATATGCTCCAAGTATGATAAAATTAACATTTTGTATTATTACGGCGGTTAGAAAAGAAAAATAATAAATGAACAACGTCTGCCGAGTCAGCTAGTACATAATAAAAATGTAACTAAGTGATTTACATAGCAGATAATAGAGAAAAATATCCGAAGGTTCTTGATAGGGCCAATAGAGGCCAAATTTTTTTAACCCCCTACGCAAAAGAGGGGTATTATAAGTTTGATGTGTGTCTATGATTCTGTCTGTGGCATCATAGCTCCCGAATGGATGAATCGATATCAATTGAGTTTTTCTTTGTATTAAAGGTGATTTATGTGCGAATGTTATTAGACATGTTTGATAAAGATTGGTTAAGTTTAAAAGTTGTGGGGGTTGAAATTGGGGAAGATAATTGAATGTCTGAAGATATACTCGAGTGAGGCTCAAATGAAAGTGCACTGAGAATATTGATGACTTAATCTTAAATAATAAGTGTGTTAATTTAAATAAATGCTCACATACAACGCGGGAATTGTAAAGTAACCAGTATTAATTATTTTCCACTTAAATACGTATATAATATAAATGAACATCTTATAAGTTATCGCCAAAAAATCTAAGGGCTCATTTACATGATACCGTTTGGTCGTAGGTATATGCAAGAGCAATAATGGAATGCAATTACGAACGTGCAATAATTGCTATTCAAAAATACTAGACACCTGTTTCCCGCGGTTTATTGTATGCGATTATTGCATGCCAGGCAAAGGTTGCCTTGACAGGCAAAAGTTTTCAGTGCCTTTTGTTTACACCAACGCAATTTTGTCTATGAAAGAATTGCATTTGAATAGAAAAGAGTTTTGACCTATCTAAGCACATACTTGTACCATTTTCTGACGTGTTGCTCTCACGTTCGACAATGTAGGGAAAATACAATAATTTAATACAAGAATTGCATAAGCAAATATGGTATGTGCTGTTTCCGCTAAGGCAAAACTTGAAACGCAAGTTGTCATGAAGATCAAAAATGGTACGAATTGTTTAGATGCTGCAAGTAGTTAATTGCTTCAGTTTTATTGTATGTAACAGGTAAGAAACTGGTATCATGTAAATGAGCCCTAACGCGCGCGAAAATAAATTCGAGCGCGGGGCCTGACACGCTCCGCGTGCCCTATTTGTCGCTCACTATTCCATCTCTCCTTGTAAAGCCGGGGCGAATCGCTAGTTTATGATTATATTAAATTAGTGTGAGATGAACGTGTCGGATTTATTTACCTAACCTACAGGGAATCTCAATTCTACCTTCACATTTGGAGTTGTAAAAATAGACAATGTTGACAGCTTACGGAAAACAGTTGGCTCTATGTTTCATATCTCAATTCCTTGTGAGAGAAAGACATAGATAACTATTTATAGTACCAATTATATACTCTTTCGTCCCTTAATGGCTTTAAAAGTCTAGCGATCATGTTTAAATTGTATAATTAATTTTAAGGCCTCTTATAAAAACCCGGCGCATGATGCGAGGCGCAGTGTGTATAACGTGTGCACCTCTCGTGTCTGCAGTATAAGGCTTAGCGTAGCGGAATACACGACACATACCTTTTATTTGATTCAGTAGACATTGCGCTGCCTGTGTATATGCATCAAATAAAAAAGTGAGAATCAGCCTGCAAATATTATGGAAGCTTCATACACATTCTCGTTATAACTTGACACATCGGCGTTGGGAGTATTGCTAGTAATATTAGCCTGTATGGCGCCCCGCATCACACGATGGCTCTTTAATAAGACCTTAGAGGCGTCATTCACTTATCTCTCTGTTAGATAGCATAAACTTTAAAATTGAACTGAAAATATAAAGTGAAAACTTTAATTGTAGATATGACGCCAAGGGAACGTTAGATTCAAATCTATCTAGTCCCACAGCGATAAGTGAATAACGTTTGCAATGGTTGTATGTAGCTTACGTCGGCCACTGCCGCCTGAAACAAAAAATGCGTCCTAAAGTCAATAACAAAATAAATAATTCCTAAGTTTCGATAATGATTATATGTAGTTGAACTAAAAAAAAGAGCTTTTGTTATCAGTCAAAGTTAAGAAAATCAATCTCATTATTCTTATGAGATATTACGAGATATTATATGTATTATTATTATATAAGATATGAAAATTAATTTGGAAATCCGCCAGATTTCAAGCAAGCGCTATGAAAATTTGCGTTTTGTGAAAATTGAGTTTGGCATTCTGGTTACAAATATTGAAGCATCTGTCTCAACATTTTCAAAAGTCTATGTCTGTTGGAGTATAAAATTTTATTTAAAAAATATGCCCAATTTTAAAACAGCTGTATGAAAACTTGTGTTATAATTTCCGGTTAACTGATTTCTGGATAAATAATATTATATATTATTGAACCGAAACAGGTAAAGTAAATTAAAAATCAGTCAAAACTACTTCCGAGAAAAGACACAGGCAACAGCTAGCGATGATATAATCTCGCTGCCGAAAGAAACATACAAAATGCCATGGCTTTTCAAAAAAAATACAAGCTATGGCTTGACCACAAATATAAAAAACCTCTCCATATTGCGGTAAGCTCATGGATGGAATTAATTTGTTTTACTGGCAACTCTTACTTTCTAAACGTCACTCGTAAATTACTTGTCAGCGAGTCACTTTCATGGTTTTATTTGAGTTGGTTATGGTTAGTTTGAGTGTCTATTTTATGCTAAAATGCCAAAAACTATTCATTGTCGTGAAATAAGAAGGTTTTCTATGTCCTAAAATAACATTTAACATTTCCGACTTATAGTGCGCCCAACTTATCTCTGAAATGGCAAAAATTGGAACTAATGCCGCCATGATAACTTATTTCTGAAATGGCAAAAATTGGAACTAACGAAGTCATTCATAAGTACGTTGTGGTCATTCATCTGTCAGTTGTCAAATTAATGTCAAATGCGTCCGACAGCGTCTCTTTCGTTTCAATCTTAAGTTGGGTTTACTATACTATAGTCTGACTTAGTTGTCGAAATGACAATAATGACTTGAGCGTTATCACAGTAACTGTTGCCTGTGCTGTTGCCATAAAAAGGGGAACATTAGCGCTCTCATGACAAGTTTTCTATATTCCTGGTTAAGCAATACATGGACATTGGACAAGGAATAATCGTAAGGTGAGGGATTGAAATAATATTGATGCGCTTACTTTGAAATCATTAAAATCTAGAGTGAAGGTAAGATAAGAGCCAACTAACATTGGTATGTATTTTCTATAATTTATGAAAGCAATTATATACAATGTCTCTTTAACAATAACTTGTGCTTATCTTTCAAAACAGATTGGCAACATTCTAATTCAACAACGAAAATTATGGTTAAACATTTGTCGCGTAATATAAATACGTGGAAAATGTGATAGAAAAAAAGTTTGAAGAATGAAAGTGAAATCATAGAAAACTAATCCGATTTACAATACTTTGTAAATTGATATTTTTGTGCTAATTGCTGTTTATTTTGTGCAAATTGTTGTTTGCAAATATATATATTTGTAAAGTTTAGGCTATAGAATAACCATGTCCAGTGAGGTTGATTGAAAGAGTTGGCTCTCCATGAGATCGGTAACTTTCTATCAGTGAAAGCATTATGAATTTTTGAGTCTAACCTATTTGACATTAATGTTTTTGGTGGGTTTTTGCTTCTATTTGTACAATGCTCTATAGCAAAGCCAACCAAACATGATATGTAATGTAAAATGCGATAGAGGCACAAAACCTTTCTTAAATGAAAATCATCTGTAAATAAAATTAATTATCAACATCCATAAATAGATAAATTCAATGATTCTGAATTGTTCACATTTATTCCAATGATATTATTGATGATTTTACATTGATTTATATTTATTTCCATCCTAGATTTGATGACTGAAACAACAATTATAACCGATTCTATAGTAGTTTTATGAGTAAATCTGAAATTTTTAGCTTCTGTGACTAATCTATTTTAACCTGGTAACAGCAGTGCATTAAGATAACTCGTCAATATACGTACGCCTAAGTTAACTTGACCCGCGGTACCGCTAATAAAAATGAATCATGTCATCACTCTACATGGCCACATGATAAGACAATCCTAATGTTAAGTATAAATTCTTGTAACACTTGCAAATCCATTTGAGCGGTATCTCGCAGTCACGTGAACTTAAGACTTAAAATTATCCATAAGTCATACCAAAAGAGGCTTGTTCACATTATTGCACTTTACTCAATATTTCAAGAACATATCATGTAATTTC
The DNA here is from genome assembly GCA_018248915.1 of Hesperia meskei straton. Classification (NCBI taxonomy): domain Eukaryota; kingdom Metazoa; phylum Arthropoda; class Insecta; order Lepidoptera; family Hesperiidae; genus Hesperia; species Hesperia meskei. The sequence goes on along the minus strand of DWJQ01002024.1, from coordinate 5,381 downwards.
CAACAATAAAATGTTCATCTTTTTATTGTGGAAGTGCTTTAATTATGTTATAAAAAGTATTTACTAAAGTTTGTGCCATGCTATTTATACTAAAGGTTTCCAGTTAATATTTTTTTATAATCTCGTATTGTTAAATCTACATATAGTTACCTGGAGCGTGACGCGGTCAGGCGAGAGCGACATCTCAGTAACCAGTCTTCTTCAGTGTTTCGACCGATTTTCCCTAATATTGTATCACCATCTCAATAACTCTCATGTTCGTAGTAACTACAGGAAATAGTTTGGAAATTACTTTTCAAGGACTATTAATTTTTGTTGAAGTGGAAATTTTAGGAGAACCGATCCCCTGGAATAAATTCCTTATAAGATACTTAGGCCCGCCCGTGTATCGAAGTTGTTAACCCTTGCTAATGGGTTACACCTCTTACCACGCTCTTGAGGAAAGAGGTGCCGGGCCTGTAGAAATAAAATAAATGGCATTAATTAAGTGAAATACACACATGAGCCATCTAGTGCTTCAAAGCACGAGGCTCAAGAAGCAGTACATTAAACTAATTTTACAATTAACAAAATGACATTGAAAAAAAGCTCTGATGCATTAAGATGGCTCAAGTGAGCTATGATAATAGACGAAATAAAGACTGTGAACCTACCTTGAGTAAGGTGTTGATTTCCCTTAATGAGGTTATAGGAAAGCCTTCCTTTTCCTTTTCCATTTTTAAACGTTTTAAGGCAACAATTTCTTCTGTTGTTTTATCACGAGCTCTGTAAACAACTCCATATGTGCCTTCCTCAATTCTATTGAGACATTGAAATTCCTCAACAGACCGACAGCCCTATAAGATAATGTTTATTAAAATAACCTTGGCATTTTTTATAAATAAATGGCAATGTGCGTTTTTTCATTTGCAAATACATACATTATCATATACAATTGAAAAATAATCCATAACTTACATTTTCCTGTCATGTATAGACAGTCAAATGATGAACTTTAGCCATCATTGTTACACTTTTAGTCTAAATTCACACAGCATTACACTGCGCGTTTTTTACATACAAATAATAATAATCAAGAATAATATAGAGTAAAATATGTTCAAATATTAAACCAATCACATAATATCTAATACCTCATGTATAAAACTCAATGACTAACCGGATGTACCAAACCAAACAAATCATTGTGAAAACATGCAGTGTGTTGCTATGTGTAAGCTTTGTAGTTTGGCCATATCAAATATAAAGTCATAGTGAATATAATTCAGTGTACCGTTCAAGAAGACCCATAGGTGAAATCATTATTGTGTGTCAATTAACAATGATATCAAAAAATGTGACTTTGTGTTGCATACATAATTAAAAAAAAGATTACCTGTAAGGCTGGAAAGTATGGTGGCAAGGCATTTATGGCTTCTTCCCTCAATCTGGATTGCTCATCATCTTCATTGGGCTTTTCTTCTTCTGGTAACTTCCCATTTTCGCCCGGTGGAGGGGGCGAGAATGAGTGTGATCTACTTCTGCTTTTAGATCTTGATAGTGATCTGAAAATGAGGATGATAGTTTGACATGTCTACAAAATAAACTAAATTAAAAACAATATAACTTATAGTTAATCAAGCCACCAGATGGTTTATCTTAAAATAAAATACATTGGAGAATATAGAAATCACTACTTGCTAGCATATTCTTTTACAAAAACTCTTTTATTGTTTTTACAATTTGCCTTGTATAATAGTTATAATTAATAACATTTATTAGCAATATTTTTTCATTAATACATTATCTGTTAATAAATGAAATTATTACCTTCGTGAATCACTGGATAGGGGGCTTTTATGTTCTAATTTTGGTGTAGGAGATTTTGACTTTGAATTAGGCCTTGATGTTATTTTTTCAGTGTTATGCTCTTTCCTTTCTTTCAATGGTGATTTTTCAACCTCACCATTCTCTTCATCTGTCTTGGAATCAGCCTCAGAGTCTGAATCAGTTGAACTCTCCTCGTCACTTTCAGAGTTTGTATGTTCACCTTAAAAAACAACACCATTTGATAAATAAACTTATATATATGATATTGCATGACATACATAACAAGGCATGAGATTTTAAGGAAACAATAAATTTATAACATGAAATTTTAATATTAAGATTATTATCATCATAGGTACAAAAGGTTTTGCATGTCAGTCAGTCAGGGGATACAAGTACTAAAAGGTTTATAATCTAGTGTACATACCTTCTTCAGGTTCTGATTTAGGCGATTCGCTTTTCATTTCAACATCACTAGCATCTGACACAGTAACAATAGATTCTCCATAGTTTGGCGAATGATTGCTTTTGCTCTTCTTGTTAGCCATTTCATCTGGTGTGACAGACCTCTTCTTCCCACGGCGGCGACGTTCCTCTCTTCGCGCCTCTAGTTCAGTTTTTGACTCTGTTTTTCTCTTTACCATTTCTCTCTCTAAAATATATATTACAATTATGTATTACTGTACAACAAACAGAAAATAATTTATAAAAAGATCTCTCATTCTCGATTTCAAATTCATGCATATGATGCACCCTACAGTCATGGTCACAATCACAATAAAGGGCAGGTCATCACAAATTATTGCAAGCACTGAAATGTAAGTTTTATGTTGTGTTCTTCATTGAAAAATGTTGGTTGTATTTAAGATAGCCCTTGATATATGACTAGTCAATTCAAGTGGGCCACTTCCTACTGAAGAAATTATGAAACCTCAATCATAAGAAACACACTATAATATAAAGCTCATATTTCAATGCTTGCAAGGGCTTAGTTATACTGAAGTAGAGATGATCTGATACACTAAAACCATAAAATTCTTCATTTTTCTTTCACCCATGGCTAAAAGTGACTCACAGATTAACACGTGTTGGTGGAGGTATGTATGTATGTTGGTGTATACATTCTCTGTTTGTTGCATGTTCCTATGTGGGAAGGAGGGAGGTGCTACTTGCATGAAGGTATGCACCATCATACATACGAGTTTGCTCGCAGATTGTTGCAAAGTAGATTAACCTTTAATCTGTAATAATGGAGTTCCGCAAATTAACGCCTGAATCAATTAACTATCTTGTCTTCAAATTAAAGCTTCTAAATTATTTCTAAATTTCACCAATATAGTACTGAAGCGGTCAGGATTTACTTTTTATGTATAATCTTTATTTATGAATTTAAGATAAAAAACGACCAGGCGAAACCACCATTCTGCTGTCACTCATTACTACTGTGACCGACGTAAAACAAGAATCAAATAGAATATAGTCAGTCCGTAGTGAGTGTAAGGATATGGGCGAAAACTGCAAGTGATAGTTACCCCTGTTTGTTATTGTTAGTAATATCTTAAGTAATACGCTTGCCGTCTTCAACATCATTATCATCAAGTGGGATTGCTGTCAACCATTACTGATTATTTATGGTGGAGTTTATTCGATTGCTTTTTAAAAGGCGACCATCTTAGTCCTCAATGGCAATATAATATATGTATCTAATTAGACCGAGACTTTTTTTAGCAATTACAAACAAGACTATTACTGACCGAGTCCGAGTCATTATACCTTCTTGCAAACTGACCACCTACTGCTACTAGACACTATTTGCTAACTAGAGAAACCTCGTTGAGTGGTGCTGCATGCTCGTTGCCTCCCATTGAAAATCATTCGTTAAATAAGTACGAGCAATAAACCTTTACTGGACGCTTCATAGCAGTTTTCGTCGAATTGAGTTTGAGGTATTTATTAAAATAATATTTTTAACGCTTTCATAATCTTAATAACAATTTTATTTGTTCCGTATTTTAAGTAATTAATTCATTAATGTGTAATAATCCTTTAATTAAATATCATTATTATCTCCATATTAATAAATATATTTCAGTACCTTTACTTTATATTTTAATAAGAATTAATATTAGACATAATAATAAAGTTAATTATTTTATAATTACAACATTACGAATTAAATAAAAATTTAGTGTCCATTACACCGGCTATTTTGACTTGAACCAAAACTTAGTTATTTGACAGTCACTTGGCATTTTTAGGTAGATATCCTAAAAATATACTACGCTGTAATCAGTAATATTTCGGCTCTAGGACTTAAATATTTACATTAAATTTAATCCTTAAATAAATCGAAGACTGTTTACAAGATTATCTATTGCAGACCGTAACCAACGTCTATTTAATACACAGGATGATCCGTATATCTTTCGAAATAAAATTCATTCATTTCAGCAAATACATACGTATTTATTATATTAGGTATACAGAAAAATTTTAATGTGTACATACGCTGATCCATAAAACAAGTGTCAACCAACTTCATACAATTCTACACGCACACCTACAGATGAATTTCAAACTAAATCACATACTCGTGTGTACTTAGTAAAAGTATAGACCTTAATATCGTTCCATTTAGCCAATCGCAATGATACAGGCAGCCTAACGCCGTATGCACCGACGACATTCTTGTTTACGACGCGAAAGCACTAACATTTTATTGGACGTTCGTGCTGTCTCCACTATAACAGTCGTCGATCAACCGCGCTATTACCGAGGTATTACAGCCGAATAAAAACCCAATATAGTTCACCGTCGTCTAATAAATAAATACTTAATATCTAATCTCTGCAGATAATAATCTGCTTAAACTTCTGTGCGGTATTTATTTTTTATTTTAATATTATAGTTGATTTATATACACAACTATTGTGAAACTATTATTACCTAACTATTAACTATTATGAAATAAGTATAGTATAGTAATACTTATTTCATATTAAAATGTGAATAAGTATAAAAAATTAACTGTAAATATAAACGCCCACTTCTTAATTTATTTAGGGCAACGAAAAAATCTTACTCAAAAAAAAACACAGAAAATAATAAAATTTTCATAGTTATAGCTCAGAAGTGTAGTTATAGGTTGACACGGCATGCATGGTGCAGTTGCACGGGCTTTTTTGATTAAAATTTAGCATATTGCTGTACAAAGATTATCAAAACATGAACAGTGGATGTAAATAAAAACCTAAAGTTGTTACTACTTTCCCAAGGAACATTCTTCAACCTTTCAGCTTCTTACGTTCAGTAGTTTCAGCTGTGCGCTGTCTGTCAGTCAACCAGTCAGTAATTAAATAAAAAAATCATACCTATAATAAAAAAATAAGTCGGGTTTTCCTTCCTGACGCCATAACTCCAGAACGCACGAACCGATTTCCACGGTTTTGCATTCATTGGAAAGGTTTCGGGCTTCGTGAGATTTGTAGCAAACAAAATTCAGGGAAAATTTCAACAGAAAAGGAGGAAAACAGGGAAATATTTTTTCACATACAGCGCCATCTCTGATACAT
>DWJQ01002023.1:0-10160 GCA_018248915.1 Hesperia meskei straton | reverse complement strand
CTTCGAGACGATCGCTGCGACTTTGCGTTCACGTTTCGTCTCGGAAAAACCTGCCTAGTCAATCTATATGAAGATTTGTTTTATGTGATTCGGAGGTGTTATTTATATGATATGCGATGTGTGATACGTTTCGATTAGATATCGTTTTGTCCTCCGCGCGGCTCGCCCGCGCTCCCTCGAGAGCCGCCCATCGATCCCCGCGGGGCTCCGGGGCTCGACACATCCGTATTGCATTGCGTTTGAAGGACGTGAACTGTAACTGTATGATGCCAAGAATAATTTCGGTCCTCGATCTTGCCAAACAGTAGGAGCAGGACGGTCGGCCGCAGGAGACATGAAGCGAGTGAGGCATTTGCGCGGCGCGGCCGGCCGGGGCTGGAACGCGACCATCCTCCCGTTGTCGTTCTATAGTTCTGACGAAATGAACCTTACTTGGACGATGAAGCGTCGATCTAGTGTACCTGGGAAGGTGGGAAGGTTGGGGGGTGGCGGGGCGGTCGCGCGTAGGAGCGGAAGTTGCTAAATGAAGGCTGATTTTAAAGTATATCTGTAACGGAAGATTGTGGTCCACCCGCCCGCGCCGATATAGACTGAATCGATATACGATGCGGCGGTCCTCCGGCCCTGTCTAACAATATGTATGTATAGTAATGTTTTGTATGATACTAGTTTATTTTAATTAGTGTTTCGTTGTACAGGGGAGCCGGCCGTCGCCGGTCGACTCCCATTTTTCTCGGCTTATTTTGTATATTCGGTGTCTTCTTAATTTTACGATGTGTTCGCTTTGTATATTATTTGCATCCGCATACAAATTTGGCGTAGCTGAAGTAACTTATTGTACGCCCGACTCTACTCGTAGGTTAGACACGTTCCGTCGCGGGCATCCCTAGCTTGTATAAAGCCGACTTTTGTATTTTATTTGTGATATCGATGATAATTTTGTATAATTATTAAAGAGTTTAAAACTGTTGTTACGAGTTAAATTTTACTGATGAATTTAAAGCCGTCGTGCAGTTGTTGTCGATGACGCCGCCCGTCGCCGCGCGGCTGTGCGGCTGCGGCCGTGCGGCTGCGGCCGGCGGCGGGCGCGGGGACGAGTCTCCGTATCATAATATGGAAAGCGTCCCGGACGCTCTGTATATAAAATGATTCTGTAAGTTATTGTAATCGGAGGGGATTGTTGTTAACTGCATATATTTTATAATATTGTAAAGGATAGCTCGGAGTGGCCCAAGTTCCGTTGTCGAAGTGCAAACTTATATATTGTGACCAATGAATATTGACACAGTTGAAATAAAGCATATTTAGTTTTATGAAATACTTGTGTTTTATTTGACCGTGAGCCGGACATCCCCGCGAGCCGTCCGGCGCCGGTGCGCGGCGCCGACACGACGCAGGCAGTCGGTACTGATACCACTATTTTACCCTCTGTTCTTTGATGTATTTTTTATTTATGTAATAACTAGCTTCCGCCCGCGGCTTCGCCCGCGTTGAATTCGTTAAACTTCACTCCCATAGGGGATGACTTTAGAAAAATCCTTTCTCAGCGGATGTCTACATCATAGTGGCTATCTGCATGCCAAACAGCCCGATCGATCCAGTAAGTTTGGACTGTGCGTTCATATATAATATAATATATCAGTCAGTCATCTTTGAGATCTATAATATATAGCTGAACCCTCAGACCAATAAACTATAGATGGAGCGCCGTGAATAAAAGCGTGAAGCCGGCAAAAGTCAGCCGAAAGCACACCATCGAAACAAATAGAATGAATATGTTGACAGTTTGAATTAGTACAAAGGAGACCAGCAACTTTCATAAGGACCTTGGGCCCGGCATATGAACATGCATGAGACATCGCTTTTTAGATCGAGGACATTGTTACCACATTGTGCATATTCCGTTTTTGCGGAAAATGATGGGAAAAATGAAACATAGTCGTCTAACGTATCGCGGATACATAGTATCTACTTTAGTCGTTTAAAATTTTAATGATATGATGTAACTAGATTTTAATATATGAAATGGATGTTTTAAAATATGCAAGAATATTTGAGGGTATTGTACAAGCTGTTCGCTCCTGGCCAAATGTGTTGTTCTCCTTTAAAGTTTAAAAACCCACATTAAGAAAACAATCTAGTGAGCTGATCATCAAATGCCTGAGCAGATGCTCAACAAAAGCGTCTAAGGTACTTTAATTACGAATATTATTTTTAGACATAGATTTTAAAAAAGATTTTTATTCATTGTCGCTTTAGGTTTAAAAAATGAACATTTTTATTAATAACGAATAAACGGGCCTCGCTTCGCTTCGGGAAACCTATTAGTCACGTTTTGGAATATTTAGCATTATTGCGTCGCTAATACATTCTATGGCACTTATTTGATTAAAACGTGTTTTCTTGTGGAAATGAGATATTTTTCCGCGAAAAAAGTAGCCTTTGTGACTTTCCAGCGATTTACCTAAGTACCTTCGTAATAAAAATCACATCATTTCAATGCTATAATGGTTATGAGATGAAATCATCAATAAAGCCGTTTCAACCCATCAAAGCCTACTATTGACCGTGGGTATTTTCTCAAAATCAGAAGATTAAGGCCATTGGCCACAACCCTGGCCAAGTGCAGATTATCAACCTCACATACCTATGAATTTTGCAAACTCACCGGCATGAAGGTGGAATGGACCTTAATTCCTTCATCGTCAACTATGACGACACATACTAATGTGACGTGCTCTCAAATGCTCACAGGGAAAATAACTCCCAAAAGCCAGAAGTGCGATGTTTGACCCCCGAGGGTTAATAAGAGGTAACAACGATGACAAACGAACAAACTTACACAAGAATAGTATTATTTTGTTAAACGATAAACGCATATTAAATCTCAGGACGTATACAAAATAAATGTAACTTTATTAAATCAGTGCAAGTGCAACTAATACATTTCGTTCCATCGATAGCATCAAACAAACGTTGTGAAGCTCATAACTAAGCTAGTAAACTGGTTATAGATTCCAGCGATAGCGCATGATCTCGTTTATAAAGTTCGTTGTCGCCTGTCCACTCTCAGGGGATAGATGTGTCCGATGTTTTATCACCTCTATTTTGATTCGCGACCAAACACGGACCATTAGTAAATTGTGTTGCGTGCGTGATATGCGTTACGGATGTACGTAATTATTTACCGATGTTGTTTGTTGTGTTGGAAGACGTTGTTTATTGTGTTTTGTGTACAAGTTTATGGGTATTGTTGTTGCAATGCGTCTCATAATTATAAAATGTGCGATGTTTGTGATATAAAATGTTCTATGTAGTGATGGAGTAGGTCATAGCGCAGATATATCTTATTTGTTGTTGTGTAACATAAATTGCTCAAGAAACTGCGAACAATGGCTGGTAATATGATAAAATAAGCTTAACGTACCTTTCGGAACAAAAATTATGGCCGACCTATCCAATTCAAGTATCTTCTGCGCAAAAAAATGCTTAAGTCAGGTCGGGTAATGTATTTGGTGTAACTTAAGTTTTTCATATTCTAGATACTGGAATATACCTAATGTTTGGGTTATAATGGTTATACTATTTTCTGTTTTATTTTTACGCAATGCGTAGACATAGGTCAACTTTTTATAACATGCCTGATTAAGGGTTCACTTGGAGATTGTACAATTTGTTATATGATATTACTTTGTCATGTGTTGTGAAAAACTCTATTTCACGACACATGACAAATTATTGACAAACAGAACAAGATTTTTTTTGAAGTAAACAAGCAAAAACATCTTAATTACTGAGAATTCATTTTCTTACACTGAGCAACAAAGCCATAATGATATAAGCCAATGAATTACTTACATTGTGAAACAAATTCATACATAAAGCCGCACGAAGATACACTCTTCTATTATTTTAGTTAAAGTTTTACATTTCTATTGTTTCCCACATTGTGTCACACAGTTTGGTAACAACCCTAGTTTTAATTAAGGGGCTCGCTTCGAGTGTGAAAAACTCGTTGATTTGTTGAATGTTTCCGTTTCTTTTGAAATAAAAATAAATGAGTCTTGATATTGTTTTGGATAGAATTATTCCAAACAAAAGGTCTCGGTTTGATTTGTGCAGTAGAGATTGTTGTTGCCTCGGAAAAGTTAACATGAGTATAACATTGTTTGATACTATTTTAAAGAATGTATCTATTGTTTTAATTGGTGGTAAGAGCCCAGAGTTCACTCGGAGGAGGACCAACAGCTTTGGGACTTAGGACCATTTCTACCGTGTAATCATCGCTATACACTAATGATGTGCACTTTTATAGACGACCATATCGGTTCTCAAATGACCAAATGACAATGAGATTCTTACTAACACTTACAAAATGTCCTCACTTATATAAAGAAAACTTAAAGTACCTCGACCTAACCTAACCCTAATCTACTCAAATTGTAACCCATCTTTTTACTGGATTAACCATCCTAGTAATTATTTAAGCGTTATTCTACATCGGTCAAGATGGTTGCAGTGACATCATGGGGATACTAGTTCTCCATGCCCCGACACCTAAATAATAATAATAGATCGGTCAAAGTTGTCATGGGCAACAAGATAACCCTACCTTGCATGATCATTGTCGTAACAGGCAACAGAAGCAGGTTTCTTTGCATAGTGAAAAAATAACCTTTTTATCTCCTATTTCTTGATTGACATTATAATAGTTATTGACCAAAAATACTTTCCAACCTTTGATCAACTTGAAACTTAAAACTAATTAATTAAATTACCAGGTAGGGCCTAGAGCTCACCCGGGGAAGTACCACCGCCCGCCACGGTACTTAGTACCATTCCTACTGTGTAATAATTGTTTTAAGAACAATTGTGTTCCGGATAGGAAGGTGTGGAGCCGGTTACACTTTTTTAGAGGCGACCATCTCAGTCCTCAGGGGTAGCAACGCATCTGTGACCGAATTAGAACGAGACTCATTGAGCCTAGTTCTGGGTCGGTCACAGTTGTAATGGGCGGCAGCGGAAGGTGATGCTGCATGCTCGTTGCTATCTTAATTCCATAAAAAAAACAATTCAATAGAGACTTACCTACGAAAATGTTATAACCATAACAACATCTATAGACGCAAACAATAGTGAATGCATAATGTTTTACGCTATATTGAATAGTAACATTTCAGTCCATTAATACTTTTAGTATACGTACGTTAAAATCAAAAATGATTTTTATTTACTTAATGCAACACAACTCGTTTTGCGATTCACAATGAAATTCGACATTTTTGTTCAAAAATATTGTGGCCGAATTCTGTTACGCTCCGTTGGACACTACGCTATTATTTCTGGCATGGTCATGGATTAATTGGGGCGAACATCGAAACTTACCTACAACGTTTAATACTATGCCGGCATAAAGGTTTTATTTCCCACCAGCCCTAATACACTTTATAAATAAAACTAATCATGCGCCTTAGAAAATCGTGTCCTATTTTGTTTAACTCGCTTATAACATGAAAATTAATTAAGCGAAAGCTGGGACAACGTTATAATACATTTTTATGTTTAAAATAACTGTACGAATAATAAAAATGCTTTGAGGCTATTATGAATACAAAATACAATATATTTCATAAAGTTTTATGTAGATAAAGAGATCAAAGGGTAAATGATATTTCTATCTTTTTTTTTCTTTTTTATGTTAAATAAAACTGTTGAATGTCACTTGTCATTTTTTGTTTTTTTTTTTGGACTTAGGATAGTAAATGAGCATGCAGCATCAACCTTCCACTGCTAGCCATGATAACTGTGACCGACAACATACAACAAGACCGACAACATACAAGAATATTCAAATCAGAATTAAAATGGTTAGATAGCAAGGACTGTTAAGAGTGTTAGTTGGCAAGTTAGTGGATATTAGTAATATTCCAGTTAGTAATTGTTAGTATGAGTCTCGTTCTTCGGTCACAGATGCGTTGCTACCCTTAAGGAATGAGATGGTTGCCTCTTAAAAGTATAACCGGCTGCACAGCTGCACACCTTTTTATCCAGTGCACATTTTCTGTTAAATTTTTTTTTATTACAACGGTAGAAATTATACTTCCCCAGGTGAACTCCGAGCTCTTACTACTTATGTATCTAATGGATACCATCTATCAGAAGGTATTACATTTTATTTTACGAACCCGAAATCTTAGGCTAAATGTAAGGCGTGGTCGTTTAATAGAACAATCGGGTTCAATGCCCCCAGTTTTAATCTCGGGAAAAAATCTGTTTTCATGATTAACGACATTCAAATTTGTATAAACTCTGTTATAAGACATTAGAAATGAAAATCAGATAACCATATTATATTTTTATGTACAATAATACATAATAAAAATGGAACAAAATTGGGCTCTGAACAATATTCTTTAAATTTCGTAGAACATAGAACGTTAATATTAAAATGTTTGTAAATATAAGCCACTTTTATTTACAATGCGGTCGCCGCGATAATAATTTATGACCGAAATTTATCACTGAAATTTATTTTATTGAGACCAATAATATAATAAATCCATTACTCTTATAACGACTTGAAAACAAAGGTTAAATTATTTAATAAAATTGTTCGAAGTTTTCTGTCCCGTTGTTTATGACTAGATATTATAGTTTGTTCATATTAGATACTATAGCCACACAATTAAATTATTCTAAATAGATTTGATTACTTACAATATTAATTGCTGCGTATTAAAATTGTTTTCTGTTATTTAGAAGCTGCCTAAAACAATTTGCATGATCGGCGTTATTGGAAAATTTATTGTGTGGTTAACTACTATAATAAAAATATTCGTTTAGGTTTCCTTCCTTAGGCTTCCTAATAAACCGACTGAAAAAAGGAGGTTTTACTTTTTATCGAGTCTTTCGTTTTGTGGTCTGTTATAAATTTTAGCGAATTCATAATGAATTCAGAGGGCAATTTTTAGTCATCTTGATTTTTAAGTCAGGTATTTTTTTTGTAAAAATTATCAAAATTATTTAAACGCTTATTTAGTAAAGAAGTTTATAAACTTTGTAGATTTTGGATAGGTACGAGTAAAGTAAATGGCGATGTAGCCTTGCCGCAGTAACATGCTCTAATTCAATATAAGGCTGTTCAATTTTGACTTGAAGTCACCCGCATTATGATCGAACATAAACTTCGTTTCAGACAACTTATTCCATTTAGTTATTTCTGCAGACGAGGAAAACTCTGTAAAATATTTTCCCGAACACAAGATACGAGCCAACTCGCATTTTTGTTTTGTAACAATGCTCAAAAATACACAATTAGATGTTGTAACCGCCTAAAATACTTATTTAATGTTTTATGTATTAAGTTTTTGGAATAAAAGCAAGGTGGCTCAGGTGTAAGAGATAAAATTGTCCTAAATTCTAAATTGTCCGGGTTTTATGCTTAGTATTCCAAAAGTTTGAATTAGAGATATTGAGTACCTAATAGTTTCGGTTATTAATAAAGTTTATAAATTCATCAGAGTTAGATATTTCAGTAATGGTTTATCTAATTGAGATGGAGTGACTCTTTGGGGAATTAATGGCTAATTTTGTTCTATCTATCTCGGTATTTGACATGGGCGTCGAGTAAAACTTATAATTGTTAAGTTATTGTATAGATATTTTAATTTTATTCACGGATACTTTGTTTCTTTACTTTAGACTTTAGTTTTGGTTTCCTCTACGGATGTTTACAAACATTTAAACTCTGCGCGCACCAACAGTTATTCAAATCATATCTCGTGATATCTTATCTGTCATCATGTGGTCTGAGTGAATATTCCGTCCACTCCGTAATGCAACATATCAAATGCTAAGTGCGATATAGCTTTTAAAATAATAATTTCAGTGGGTTGAGGTTATTTGGTAGTCTAGCGTGGGAATAGAACGAAAATATTGAGTAACCCTAGTCCAACAGTGGACGATACAGGCGAATAGATAAAGATGTTTAAGTAAATGTACATAGAACCTTAATTTTTATATCTGAAATCCGCATGTTTCTTCAAAGCCGGCCTAAAACATCATCCCGTAAAAGAGTTTCACCCAAGAATAATATGAAAGAATAATATTAACGAAATAAGCAAACTGTGAAAATCCTTTTCCGTAAACAAACTAGTTTATTCAACGGATGAAAAACACTTCCAGTAATTGTTTTCTGTGTGTGGCGATATTTTTTCTGTATAAGGAATCCGATCAAAAAATCCACTTTAATAAAAATGGATATGGGTTCAGGGCTTAAAGTGTGCAAATTATGGCTTGTGGCTTAAAGATGTTATGTGGGAAGGTTTGGATGTCACGAGATCTCGTCTGTAATACAAGCTTCTCCAAAGTATGAGACGTGTACCAATCGTATTTTGGGTTTCGTATTGACATATACATAAAAAACTGGTACGATTGCTCATGCCTCTGTATTTTTATCTGGTTTTATTTTATCGTAATGCTTTCGATTCGAGAGTATAGTATGGAAATACAAATATTAGGTATTGTATACTATAAAATACTACTAATTTACTACTAATTTAAGGTAAGGCAGTGCGATTTATAGCCGTGGTTGTCTCAGTAAAATTAAAAATATCAAAATTCACCTGGATACATTTTATAACACGAAACGCGTTAAAAATATCGTTTGCATTTGAAATGGAGCTACTCAAAACTAAGCTTAATGTTTTGACGCTTAAAATTTCAAACGCAAGCAAAACTCAAATCTTTTGTAATAAATTTAAAATTTAAATTCCTGTAACACACGATCCACATTCCGGCGCTTATTGTCTCACGCGACCGATTCCGGATTCGATTTCGATCGAGATGAGTGGAACGTGCAACATTATACAGTGACGTGACGAATATCTCCCTGACTTTTACGACTTAGAAGGGTTTTTGATATTGCACCTGCTTATCACACGCTGAGTCGGTTTAGCGTTAGGGTTTTTATATTCAAAGGCTTACGCCAAAGGTTATCTTTTTAAAATGGACAAACTAGGATGACATAATGAAGACGATATTTTGATCAAATTGATATTTAATTTAAGTTATTAACTAATTTATTTTGATTAGATACCTACATAAAATTGTGTTAATTTGAATATTTTATGGTATGATATTATACGAGTACTATGCCAAAATGTGGCGGAAATGTGGAGAAGCCAGAATTTGAACTAATTAATACCTTTGATGAATGATGTCATCATTAACTTCAAAGGCATTAATACGTAGCCTACCAAAAAAGGATGAAGAAAAGAAAAAAGGTCTTCTCTTAACCTCTCAACCAACACGCAATACGTTAAGTTGTTAATACAAGTCACCCAGTCGTTAACCTAACGCCGCGCCAGTAGAACTAATATCTACAAAGAAACTAACTTCAAAATTGATAAGGAGAGATAAATCATATATTACCCGTCAGATGTCGGAGGAAAAGTAGAAGGTTCTCTATTTGAGCGACAAAGGATGATTAATTTTTGAGTTTTCTCTAGGTACTTATCGATTTTGAAGTGGGTTATTTTTGTAAAAAGTTAGTTATTACGATATAAAGTCCTGTTTCGTAAAAGCAGAAAAAGTAGGCCTACTAGAAAGATAATCAAACTAAACAAAGTTTAGAAATTTTAAGTCCTCCATGTTAATAATTGTATTCTATAAACAGCAGCAAAAATTTCATATCCCGTCAAAACACATAATATTTAATAAAATATTAATGTAATTATGTATAACAGGCTAAAAATAGCTTGCAATATATTACTACACTCTTGTTGAATTACTTCCAATTAGTTATAAGCAAATGTTAAATAGTTAATTAAGTTAATTAAAAGTTTCTTATTATTACGGGTATATCGTGCTAGCAATATTATTATTATGAAATAGACGGCCCACGTCAGTGTTTAGTGTAAATTCATCATACGTGATTGTTAATTAATTTTTGGACTACAGCTCATTTTATAATACGAGTTATTGTTATCGCTTCGCTTCAGAGAACGTAGTCTTCAGAAAAGTAACTAAAATCTTTGAATTGACATACAATCAGTCATGCCAGTTTCTTGCTGTTGCATACAATATAATTGCTTTTTACAAAAAAAATAACCGATTTCAATCTTGATAAGTAGAGTTAACTCAAAAACTACTCGCCAGAT
>DWJQ01002022.1:0-10161 GCA_018248915.1 Hesperia meskei straton | reverse complement strand
GGTCATAATTGCCATGGGCGGCAGCGGAAGGGTGGTGCTGCATGCTCGTTTGCTACCTTAATTCAATAAAAAAAAATAGAAATGAGTGTACCTATAATAGTATGACAAGATAAATAAATAAGTAATCGTCTATTTCTGGTTGGATTTCGAAGGTTACTTCTTGTTTATTTACTTGTTTTACGTTTGCCAAACATTATAATCCCCCGAATAAGTTGATCCTCAGTTTTGATTCGAAAATTGATTTGCTACATTTGTATCAAATTACTTTTCATTTATCATCACTATCATAATTGACGTAGTTGGCAATGATGATATTCCAAAATTGTGATAGTTTAATACTAATTAAATTAATGTCTTTTACAGCCACAACATGTTAAATTAGTACCTACATTAAATCATGTATTTGAAATTTTGTAATCCACGCCAGTATAGTATATAATTTTCATTGTAGTGCTCCGTTTAGACACTCGGCGAGCAAAGCGGAGAACGCGCGAATACGAATTTACACCGACTATATACCGAATATACAAGACCCATTCGTGCAGATTCGGTTTTCGCTATATGTATCTATTCGGTTGTTCTCGGTTTGATTTTGGTATTTTGCACCTACAAATGAAAGGATTTCTTCACTATACTTTTGGGCACATCATCATTCTTTGCTCAAAAATGTATGACAGTGAAATGGAAATTTTATGACCAGTGACGGGCATGTAAACTGTTGTATCCATAATATTGTTGTTGTCCACGAATATTCGACAAAAATGCAGTCCGAATATTCAGCCGAACTTCTAAGTGATTCGTAACACAACGCCGATGTAATAGAACTAAATCTTATTAGGTATTCTTTAATTAGGAGATCAGGCAAATGTAAACATATCGTTAGTTGTAATAATTATGTCAATCAGTTTGTATAAATCTGAGAATGATGAAACAAAGCTTTTTGAAGAAATTTTAGAATAGGTACATTACTATTCCAAAATTTTACTTAGTCGTATATTCAGCCATCACATTAATTAATAAATAATAATAACAACCCTCATTTCGCTTCGAGAAGACTATAGCAATGGTATAGCTTAAAGCATTCGTCGTACTTTATGTGGCTATCATCCACAAAAACATATTTTCATTCAAGCTGAGGGTTTCAGAGATTAGCGGATCAAACAAAGAATCAAAATAAATACGATGTGTTAAGTCACTAATTAACACATTAACTTTACACTAGAGTACTTACTAGTGTTAATCTAACCATTGAAACGTATTAAAATCAACGTCCTCAGGTCGCCAACGAAAATATCGTCGGTACAAAAGTCAACTCGCCAATCTGCAAATGTCAAAATGTTCAGGAAGGTAGGATTTTAATAAAAAAAAGTATGTATCGTTGTAAATCAGGGATTTCTTAAAATCAATTCAAGTTAATGAATTTGTATACTATTGCCACAGATACAATATTTTGCCACAATATGGGTTGTGTAAAAAATATTGATGTCCAATGTATTTATGTCAAAACTGCGAAAATTACACTTTGGCTAGTTGACTTTTGTACCGACGATATAATTAAATAAGGTGATAATATGTATGTTTTTATGCGTAGATACATGACGGGCCAGCGAAAAACACGCAAACAGGCAATAGAATCGGAACTTTAGATAACCTTCTTTTCTATTTAGACAACTCAACTTTAATTTTCTTGGAGTTATCTATATGTCAATCAGAATCGATCTTTGTAATTAACATGTACACTCTTCTAGCAGGAAAACAGAAGACGGAAAACTAAGTAATGAGACATATACTTCGTCATAATATCCAGAAGACATAAACAAAATGTAATTGCAGTAAATCAAACACCTAACGCAAATACTATTCATAAATCTGGTCTTCAACATTTGAAGCTCTGAACAAGTGTCGTGGCAATATAATTTTCATCTGATACATTCCCATCTCGTATAGACAGACGGACAGTTATTGATGGTAATGAACCGGTCTTGGCACGATCATTAGTTAGCCGCAGTTGCATTACATAGTTGATGCATCATTGATTCCGCTATATTTAGCTTTATGATTCGTATAAATCTAATAGCAGTCGGAAGGCGACCTGAAATACGATTTAGTTAGAACGTCCTATTGAAACTTGAAGATTTTTGGCCAAGTTTTTTAAAAACCTTCTGTTATTGTTATATTGAATAACAAGCTTTTGCCCGCGGCTTCGCCCGCGTGGATCTCGTTTATATCGCGAAACGGGCAAGTGGGGAAGGGGGGTACGTCACCTACTATCTTCCTGGAAAAATTCATCGAAATCGGTCAGGCGGTTTAGATTTTTCATACATACTTTCTTCCCCTGTTTCAAGCGTTTAGCGGTTGACTTTTGAAAAAAAAAGTATCCTATATGTGACTCTGGGTCTTCAAATATTTTCGTTCCGAATTTCAATTAGATCGAACCGGTTGTTTAGCCGTGAAATGGGCACAGATAGAAAGACAGACTTTCGCATTTATAATAATATTATGGATGAATTTAAAGAGGTCTGGATTTGATGGTGCATTTTTGTTTTACAACAACATAAAACTATGTCAAATATCACAGTGCCAAAAAGAAGTTCAAAGTTCACATGTCTAGATTGCTGTGAATTATTCATGGAATTCATTGTCAATTAAATATTTAAATGATTGAACCCGTTGTTTTATATGTATTCTAATCAACGTTTTGTGCTTTACTAATCCACTTTACACAAATTATAGAATATCAAAGATTTTAATGATAATGAATGTAAATCGATGTAGGAATGTCGTATAAAATTCGGTAGCGGTAGGTTTATTTAATTTATTACATTAGTTTAGTTATTTATAATTATACAGAGTTGCTCTAATTTTTATTCAAAAATATATGGCCAAGTACACAAGAACTTGGCAAGTCCACTATCGTGTGCTCAGTTCAGTTCTGATATCGATTCATAGTTGCTCTTATTTGAGTTCAGATCAAAGGTGTAATAGATGTCGTTCGTCAGATTTATGTGTTTGAGACTTATTTATCCTACTAATATTATAAATGCGAAAGTTTGTAAGTATGTATGTGAGTGTGTGTGTGTGTGGGTTTGTTACTCTTTCACGCAAAAACTACTGAACGGATTTTCATGAAACATTGCAGTAATATAGCTTAGACATCGGAATAACATAATTTGTTAAAACTTATAAAGATCTTTGAAGGGACTGGTTTCCCGAAGCGAAGCGAGGGCGGATTTACTAGTTAATAATTATTACAAAACACAAAAAGAAACATCTAGTCTTAGCGCAACTGGATTGGATATCGACGTTAATGAGTCCATGTATCCAGTTTGTAGAGTTCTGTTTGTAATGGCGATGTATCCTGTTTGTAGAGTGCCCAGAGGAACGACGCCGACCGTGCCGGGCGACGCAGCAAATCCGAGGGCCCGCGGCAGCCTCGATGGACTGACACCGTCGAGCCTAAAGTAATGTATTGCTCAAAACTTACACCCACTCTATGATTCCCTGGTAGCTTGGATATAAACAATGGCGACCCCACAAACATTAGGTACAACAAACCGGTCGGGAGAACAAACACAAATTAAGTATTATCTGTCACATAAATATGAGTCCCTGCCAGGGTTCAAACGCTTTATCCCTTGTAATACCCCTGTCGTCCAATTTGAAATTTAATTAAATATATTATATTTCCTAGCGTTTCGTAGTTAATTAATTATTTATCAGATACTTAATCATTCCAAGTCAAAATTTATTACATTCCACAATAATGCGAAAAACCTTATTATAGCTATTACGATTAGTCCATAACAATTGCACTGTCGATGTCGGACCGATTTGAATAATTCTTTTTTGTTCGAAAGTTATGCTTGTCGGCTCCATAATTATACATTTTATTGACTTTGGCGAGTAATTTTCGAGTTATCAGTACTTATCAATATTGAGGTCGGTCAATCTTTTGGTACAATTTTTTTTATTCTTGCTACATGTCTACAAGTCTTGCTCTGTAATAACTACCATTCGTGGGACTTTCTAATAATGTCCATGTGTCCCCAGGCAACAACAGCTTTGGGCGAGGTCCTGGCGGTGAAGGAGCCGGAAGTGGTGAGCACGGAGTACCGCAACCAGTTCGCCTGGCCCAAGGACAGCACCGACTCCGCGCCGAGGAAGAGTATCTCCATGGGCGCCCTGAAAAAGGCTGCTGTGGCTGAAGGTATACCACTCAGAGCACATCAGACGTTTTTAGAGGTGAACTTAAGATGTTACCCGAGCAATCGATCGATCGCCGATCGACGGCATCGATCGATGCTGGAATGGATTAGTTGACGTCGATCGATAGTTTCTACAAAACCAATCGATCGATTCATTCCACCATCAATCGATCGTTCGATTAGTCTGGTAACATCCTTAAGTAGTCCTCAGGTAACTTTTTTCTGTGACTGAATTAGAACAAACCTAAGAATAACTAAAATCTGTTCTATTACTTACAATATTAAAGGAATGCACACATAACGACGCGGCAACGGACCAACTAAAACGATAGCATTCAATTGTAATCTTTATGTTTTCGTTGTTACAGTTGAATTTAATTATAAACTTGGTGTCGGTTAGAAGATAGTCACGAGAATTTTTCGTCATTGAAGGATACACTCAAAATATAAATTATAAAAGTTTAGGTGTGTAATCTTTTCTTCTGAGTTGTTTTTATGGCATCCACGATAGGAAGTTTTAGTGTGGGGCGATGAGTAAGTAAGTATGAGAAGTAGGTTTGCATTTAAAACGCCTGATCAATTGTTTAAATAGCATTTTCTATTCGTAAAAGAAAGGAAATCATGAAGTCTTTAAAAGCTTTGCATATGGAGAAAAACAAAGGAATAAAAGGAAACGTAAATTGTTGATGATTGAGAGATATTCAGTCAAAACAATTGCTATATTATAACAACAAAAATAAACCTCAAACGATTTGTACCACAGCTTTGGGAGATAATAAAATCAATTGTTCATTCATCGGCGCCTTCTTTTCTCGCCCTGAAAACACATTTACCCAAATGTACACCGCAAATGCGAATCACGTGTGAATTGGTGGTGCGCGAAATGTTTTATGTATAAGTAAAAGTTTATGGGGCCGTATTCTAATGCAAAAATCAGCATTTACTGCTCAATATATTGCCTTTAGAAGTTCTTCGAGACGTGAGGAGTAAATTGTAATATGAAATACTTGATTCTTTTGTAAGTAATGTCATCCATGCGATTATCTATCGTGGGTGTTGTTCGTTCTACGTACTTCGTTTTCCATTCTTCGTTCTTCTTCTTTCTTTTTTCACTTTCTTGGCCTATCAGTGAAGGCTTTAGTTTGCTGCTCATATATCAGGTATTTATCTTCAAAATAGTAATTAAACTCGACCGATTCCTTGTTTATCATGTTACTGAACTTGATCCATCACTTAGCTAATCCCATAATGGACCACTACAACACCTGGGCCTCTTCTAATAATTCACCAACTTAAATCACGGTACTCCGGTGCTGATTGAAGACAATAAGTGTCCAAAGATTCAGTTTTTTTTCACTTATGCCATCTAATAATAACAAATGAGATTTATACTTCATTGAACCTTACATAATATACATATATGTAATAGAATAAAAGGGGGACTTAATACTAAAAGCATTCTCTGCCAGTCAACCTTAGGGCAGTGGGAGAAAAGAAGAGGGCGGTATCAACATAGGGATTCATCAAAGGGTATCGACAAAGGGAATCATTTCTCATTGTTATTTTTAAGATAGACAATGACGAAGTGCATCCGCAATTGATTAAGTTGGTAAAAATATGGTTTCGATCATGTCATGCGACATAATGCGACTGCTCGAATGGTCCCAATAACTTTTGTTTAGAATAAAATTATTGACTCGGCAATACTAAGCATTTTAGAATCAAGCTCAACAAAGCCCCTAAATTCTACTCAATAATGTGACATTTCATTAATACAGGCTCATAAATATAGGCTTTTACATTATGAATTTGACTTTTAAATTCCATTTCGTAATTTTGACACGCGGCGTAAACAATTTCGTTTTAATTACCCACCGGAGAGTAAATTGGCTGTTTCGAGTTATGACACATTTCCATTTCGCCATCACGCCAAACCTAAACGCTAACTTGATCAACAACTCCATCAGCGGAATAATTTGTGTTGCACGCGTGTTACTTTAACTGTTATTACGAATATAATATTTTAGCATAAATAAATAAGTCATTCTACGTAAGGTGTTTTACAGACTGTCTATTAGGCTACCACGATTTAACCAAACCGATTGTTTTCAAATTTAAGTATTCTTTACTCTTAACTCAAGGCAGTAGGTATAGTTAATATAGGACTGATAATCGCCCTAATACCTCTCGTGGCAAAAATTTCTTAAGCGCTTCCATGCTTCGGAAGATGTTTAGTATTCGGTCACCCATAGATGGCATAAAAATTTCCAATTCTTCGGTTTCCACTAACCTCTAGATATAAAAATTCACACTGGGGTAACTGCCCCATGGTGATGCTCTAGGATGATGATGAGCAGAGACCAGTACTCAGTAGTAGGCCATTTCCTCATGTGTAAAAGCGAATCTACCTAATTTTTTTTAGTTTTTTAGTAATCTCACATTTTCCATTAACTTTTTGTACCTATATGACGAGTTCACGCCTTATATTACTTTAAGGTGCTTATCCACCTGATCGATCGGCCTCGACAGACTGGCTATTAGCCGTGACAGTATTGTAGCAATGTACCTTCGATAGTAACTTTTTGTACCAACAAATAGAGTAATCGATTGGCCTCGAAGCTTTACTGACTTGTTCGACATCGATCGTTAAATCGTTGAATTCCAGCGGCGAAACGCACGCTCTCTATCGGAAATGTCTGAAACGAATTCTACACCATAGAGGGTTGATGGAGGGTACTTTGGCAAAGAGGTTCCTCGTAATACATTTTTCATGATCAAAACATTGCAAATAACAAAAGAACTGCGATCTATTTAGCCTTTGGCAATGACGTGACTTCAAACGTAAACGTGTTTGCTACATAATGTTGTAATTGTAAGAAAAATAGTTTTCTGTACTTCTACTTCATATGGTTAAATTTAATAACTTATTATTCTTCTTCTTCTTCTACGTCTTCTTTTCAAATAATGGGCACAAAATTTTATTGCATATTATAAGTAATTATAATTATTATATTATTCACAATAATTCATCCCTAATTTCTAACGTCCCTATATTAATTTATATCGTGACTAGGTATACCTATAAGTTCCAACCACCCCATCACACGTAGCCAAATTATTTTCTTAAGTTTGTGTTGTGTAACTACGTATGTGACTGTGTGAGTGATAATATTAGTTAATTTTACATTTATCAAGTGATCTATATTTAAACACTGCAATCTCAGTATAATTTTATGATTCAGAATGAACTAAGTTAACGTGTCCCCTTAAATCAAATGACTATTCCCACTAGTTCCAAGTTTGTATGTATTACTTAGTTAAACTAGTGGAAATCACCCTTAAATATGTACTTGTATTATCCCTCACACTGAAAGGAAAAAACATAAAATAACTTGTGTTTTTTAAATGTTTGCAACAAATTTCAGGCTCAGTGGAAGCGGAACCATTAATGAATCACGTGGATGGTTACCACGATGATGGTCAGAAACGGTACATCGAGGATTACCTTTGGAACGGCCAAAAACCGGGTGTTCAGAGGTAGGTGCTCGTTATACACTTTATTTTGTATATATACAGGTTGATTATACTTCACGTTTATGTTTGACATTTTGACAGATTGACAGTTGCGTAAAATATTTTAAAAATTTAATCCATTTAATTGGTAGATATGATCTAGAGCCCAACATGTTCTCCCTTCCTTGCACTATTATTCTTACTTATAGTTTTTGAAATAATTACATTTGGAATTTAATCATGTGTAATTAAAGAAAACGTGAAGTAAAAGTCAAAATAACCTTTGAAATGTTCACAGAATCTGTTTACAAAGTAATCTGTAATTATATAATTTACGTATGTAACACAAAATTTAAGCAATGAACAATGCTTTTGTAAATAGTTTCTGACCAAAGATTAGCTTTAGCTTGACCACGTCTTCATTCAAGCTTTTCATAATCTTGTCTTTTAGTCAAAGTTATAGATTGTTTCAAATAATTCGTATTTTACAACATTCTCTTATTTTCGCATGCCTCATTTAACTTTTTAAACTATTGGATAAATTCGACATACATTCGCGGGGAACAGTCTATAATAACAACACTTACACACTTGTTTGTCATTAATAAGCTTTGCTTACGCTAAGGCGCTTATTTGCAAGCCTTCATAACAACCATGTTGGGGTACCAAAATTTAATGGAATCAAAAACAGCACCCTGTGTTCACTAGTGACACCCTTCACTGTCAACACAAAACACTTACACGAAATTATTTATTATATTTATGAAAAATCCGTGAGAGTCCGGACTACATTAGAATCCTTATTATATTATGTAAAAATATCCAAATTATGTTACATAATGTAAAAACCATAATATTTATATATATTCATGTACAATAATGAAAAAAGATTTAATATTCCATTTTGTAAAAACATATTTTTGAAAAGAGTAATTTTTCAGGTGAAGATTTAATAACTTAATAATATTCCTTTTTGGATTCACTGCTACTCGTTTGCTTCTGATATTTCTATGTCTAGTTTTTTTGTGTACGCTAAGGAAACTTTTACACAGACGTTCATTTGTAACTGAAAATAACATCAAATGCAGTCGCTATTTTCCTTCGTCTGTTTCGGCAGATATTTTTTTGACTATGAAACAAATTTTGTTATTTCTATACAAATGTTATACGACTTCGAATGGTGAAGCTTAGTATAGACCGCGTATGTCACCGTATGATAGGATGACAATCCTTTACAATGAGATGATATATTTTACGTACATTTTTTACATTAAGTCCATTCTATAGTTTATCTTAAGTAACATTTAGTTAACAAATATTTGTTCAGACTGCTTAACAAATATAACACTCAGACTAATTATAATGAAATTATGGATAATGAAATAACTAATTAGGATATACCCTTAGAACCTAGGGGTGGTTGTATACACCCGTTGATGTAGAGAGAGAAGGTGTCCTGAACTCTCCATCAGGCAATGTGGCAACACAAATCGGATTTTCAAGACAGATTATTTAAAGGGTTTTATTTAAGCACAAATAACAGTAGGTACATAATACTCGTGCAGCGATATTGTCACAGGATTAAAATAATGTTTTCATCATTTTTAAGGACTTCTCGGAAAAAATGGCCCTTAGTAGAGCTGACTAAGCCGTTATTACTATAATGATTTATGCACATTAAATAGCTGTAACAAAATACTATGGCTAAGGCAGGTGTCCCACCGCGGGCGAGTTGGCGAGTGCATCCCGGCTATTTACTCGCTCAAGACGCGTACAGAAATATAACATTCCGTGTAAACAAAAGAAACGCATATGTCAGCGAGTACTCGCTGACTATTCACACCGCTGGCGAGTACTCGCTGACATATGCATCTCTTTCGTTTACACGAAATGTCATATCTTCCGTCGCTGTCTTGGGCGAGTAAAGCGAGAAAACAGGCGTGCTTTACTCGCTGCTCGTTGCCTGTGGGATATCTGCCTTAACAAAAGAGATATTCGCTGTACTCGCTGACTGTTGACACAGCCAGCGAGTACTCGCTCGCATACGCATCTCTTTTGTTTACACGGAATGTCATATTTAAGTCCCTTTCTTATAAGCTTATTACACCATCCTTAGTAGGGATGCCTACACAATACAATATGATGACAATATAATCTACCGATTTTTTGAATCGATTCAATCGATCTTCGCCTGAATCGAATCGTATGCCAAGATCGTATGAAAAAAATTGGTATCATTAAAACTGTAGGTAACAACCTAAACAACATGATCTTAGCCCGTGTCCTTGCCAACACCACCTTAGTGTTGGCGGTAAAACATAAAAATCTACGAAAATGTTTGTTCTTTATCTACGACTATGTAAGATTACCTACCTTCAATCAGATCTTGAAATTAGTTTAGAGTTACTCCGATCAAACTAAGCGGTACGTTATGAAATGAAAT
>DWJQ01002021.1:0-10162 GCA_018248915.1 Hesperia meskei straton | reverse complement strand
CCCCGCGCCGCCCGCGCCCCCCGCCGCCGTCAGCGACGCGCTCGGCTCGCGCTTGCGGGACAGGACGGTAGAGTTCTGCACGAACGCTACCAGAACCACCGATTCTGTTTCCGGTTTGCCGTCGACGCGCGCCTGTAAGTTACAGTACATTGTTCTATAGACTGTCGTCTAAGCGAACTTGCTACAGTATGTTGTTCTATAAATGCCGCTGGGTAAACAGGAGGCCCTTGAGGCTTGCAAACAACGAGCAACGGATGGTAGAGTGCTTTAGCGAATGGAAGACTGGCTGTCGGTGTTCAGTGGTATTCTATAGATGTTTGATTGATGATAGAGAATGCTACATAGCATTAGATCTGTCTTTTATACAGTTTATTTTGAGGGTTAATAAAGCATAAAGGAATAAATTAACCTGTTTCCTATAATTCAAACGGCTCTTGAATCCAAAATGAAAAGCTATTCCCACTTAACGGCCTCGTGAAATATAAAAGTAAACACATACGGTATTTTAGGTATTTCGTGCAAACTGGAACGACGGGACAGTGCATGACCACTCGTTATAAGAACAATCGCGACCACTCTGTGACGTCACCGGACACACGTCGCACGGTGCCGTAACGAAGCCCGAATGAGGCTATCGCAGATTCGTGTTCCGCCCGCATACACACAACACCCGACCGGTATTAACTGAACCGGCCAGTCACGCTCACTGCCCACCTGCTCCTGGCACATGATGCAGACGCGCGCGGGCTCGGGCACGCCGCCGCCCCACACGCCGAGCGCCGCGCCGCGGTACAGCGGCAGCAGCTCCAGCTGCTGCTCCTCCGCCGTCACCTGCACCCGCAAATGTATACATCGTTAACTCATTGCTTGCCACCTTTATTTCAAGAGCCTTTCCGCCTCCGCCCTACACATATTTTACTGACGGGCAAGTCGCGTCATTGACCTCCCAGAAGGTTTCTTCATGATGCGCTAGGTACATCATAGGCCAGGAATAAGTTAATAACTCTCGGTGTATGTTTGATTTGTGTGGATACTTTTCCTGCAGATTTCTCGTTTATTTGGCAAAGACAAAAAAGTCTATAATTTTCGGATTACATTTATTTGTAATCTTCAAAACTTAGACAAATCTTATTAATTTAATATTTTAAGTTAAAAACTTGTATCAATTAACTTGTGTATAACAAGAAGTCCGAAAATATTATTCAACTGACATGAACAAAAAAAAATAAGTTTACATGGGCTCCCCATTGAAATATCTTTACGAATGTTATTCATACTTCGGTATTGGTGAGCTCGAAGAGCGTAGCATTGTTGGTGATGAAGTTGTTCATCTGGGCCTTCATCTGCGCCATCACCTTCGCGCGCCGCTCCTCTGCCAACTTGGCTCTTCGTTGCTTTTCTTTGTCTGAAACAAACATTAATTTCAAACATGAGCGTGATGAAATTTATATAATTTTTATGATTTTCAGCAGACAAGCTTGTAGGCAAAACAAACACGTCGAAAATCAACAAACCTTTACACTCCAAATATTAAAACAAGTGTAATCAAAACTACCCTACACATTTTAATATGGTTTTAACTACGAATACCATGGCCGGGCAAAATATGAAAACCATAAAACATTTAAAAATGTGTACCGTAAATCAAATCAAATGGCCACAGCCGAAGAGTGGTGCTCGGTGGTTGTGGTGGTGGTGAAAATATGCATAAAAAACATACCGGCAGTGTCATCGGCGGCCGGCTTCTGTCCTTGGTCGGTGTCCATATTCTCTCCGTCGCCGATATGCTCCTCTGTTTGTCCCAGTAATGTTCTAAACATTAACGAAACAAGTTGTTTTAGCAAAAAAAGCTCAAATACAGTAAACCAACATACGAAGTAGAATAACGGTTTATGTTTTGACTAATGTTCGGAAACGTTTTCCTCCTGCTTTAGATACTAACTTGAGTAGATCTTATCGTTTGAGGTAGTCATTAGCATTTAGAATCTGAATACTGGCCGGAAAATATATTGATTGATATAGCTTGACGTTGTTGCTATATTTTGAAAACTTAGCGAGACGTGCTCCTCAACACGGGCATATGATAGCAAATATTAGTGATACCTACAAATAATTTAAACCTACTCACCTGATATTAGCGAGACACCACCGGGCGAGCGGGCGGTGCGCGTCCACGCGCGGGCTGTTGGCCAGCCGCTGCAGCAACGTGACGAGCCCGCAGCGCGCCGCGCGTTCGGCGAACGCCAAGAACTCGTAGTGACCGCTCTGCTCGTCGCGGATCGCGTAGCCGATCAAGTGTAGCGCCTGGAACACACGTCGTAATTTTTGTATCAGTGATCGTCATGTTAAGTTAGGTTAGGTTATGTTAGTTATGCTATCACAAGCAACATAACCTAACCTAACCTAACATGACGATCTCGAATCTATGCGGTACTCAACTGACATGTAGAGTAGAGGCTTGCACTTGTCACAATATATACAATCCTCTTAAAAATTGACGGTAAAATTTTCAACAACAACGTATCGGTGATCACTATCTATGGGCTATCAAGTCAATTTTTTTGTCATCTACAGACATAAAAAAGTCGGTTTTGATGTAAATGTAACTGAATTGTATAGTTACTAGTACTGTACCCGTACTAACAACACATGAGCAAAATCCTTGTTTTCTGGTCAGGACGCATCAATTATGCCATTGGTATTACCGATGTACTTAGGTAACAGTGCAAACTTACCAGCTACTGGGCTTATCGGCGGATCACGTCATAGTTTACTCGTCAATGAAAAAGTAAACTCAAGTATCTACCGAGCCGTTCTTTATTACATCCATAAATATAATCAAACATGTTTGGTCTTCCACAACCTCTAAAAACGACCTCGGAAATATCCGAGTCTATACCGGCGAATACGACATAACATAACCCCATCACTAACCTTGTGCACCTGCGACTCGCTGAAGCAGCGCGCGCGCAGGTCGAGCGCGCGCTCGAGCACGAGCCGCAGCACGTGCAGCGCCGCGTCGCTCTGCAGCAGGCTGGCCACCAGCCGGAACGGCGCGCACAGCCGCGGCAGCTGCGGCGGCGGGCAACACTCCGGGAGCCCTGTGCGATTACAAGGTGGTATAGGAACGGCGCGTGCGCATACGTAGATGCAAGCTCGTAATAAGATAACGTCAGCAATTGTGAGCTCGTATCATGATAGAGCTCGTACCCATAGTGAGCAGAGAAGAGCAGAGCCTGCAACTCTTTTTTAGAGAACCATTTTGAGATAGATTCTGATATTGTACTTTTTTATCTAAAGCTCTAATTAGAGTCTAAACTCACTGAAAGAATCTTAATTTGATCAGAAAAAAATGAAAATACTAATAACACACTACGAACCATCAGCCATAATATCTAACCTGACAGCTGAGAAAATGGACAGCCATGTGGCTTATTTGCTGCAATCAATCAATAAGGATACACCAATAACTGTCACAGTCAATAGCATTCGACGCAACAGAAAATTCTTAAATTTTACAGTACCACCACCAACTCACCAGCAGCCTTCCTTCTATTCCTTTGCTCCTCCTCACTCCTCGACAGCTCCTCCCGTGTGTAGTGATAGAAGAACGTGTCATATTCATCATACAGATGGGGTTTCAGCTTGTATATGCCGCGGTTGTTACCGCCCGACGGCTTCACGAAGTCCGCCACCTCGTGGATCACCGCTTCCAGCCCCGTCTCGTGGACTTGGTCCTCTGGCAGTGACCTGGGAGCGACGACAGATTAACAGCTGGTTTACAACCATAACAACGAAAAGATTATTGAGATATTGTTTATTTAATCAATAGCAATTTCAATACAGTCAACTTAATTAAAAAAAAAAACGACTTCCACATCGACATATTGTAAAATGAGAACATCAACGTAAAGTCAATTAATTATGCGCTACTAGACACAACTCAAGAAGTAGTCGTCAGATGACGCTTAAATTTATATGGGACCAGATGGCAATCACCAGCTTTCTAATATCACACTATACCGACGTTGCTATGACAACTACAAAGTGAAATTATAATAACGATTTCTTTTTACGAGATTTATTAGCAGCATTATTAAACCTTCACTAATAAACTTGAGTAATCTTACTTGTTCAACTCTGAGTGAGGCATTGCTTTGAAACACAGCATCTGTATTATCTCTTTCTTGGTACGATCCTCGTTTGTCACCTCGCCTACACCGGGCACATATCGCGAACCGACCACTGAAATTGTAATGTTATGTTATATATACCACTTTCTATGCAGAGTAGTAAGGAAGAGTTCATCTCTTTGGAAAAAACTTTGACAACATTTCACTTTCCGTCCCCTTGTTTAGCTCCCTTTTTCTGTCTTTCCTTCTCCCAAAACTTGTTTTAACCTTTCGGTCCTTCACAGTGAAGAACGCCTATGCTATAATTATACATATTGCATGCTCTAAATGTTAGTCTTCATGAGCCATAAAAATATAGTAAATAAAATAAAACAAACCAGTAATAAGTAGCCCCAGGAACTCCTCAACCATGCTGATGGTGTGCCGCAACGCGTCGTCCTCGATGAAGGTCTTCTCGAAGTCAGCTTTGGCCCAGTCCAGCAAGTTGAACTTGTTTAGCACGTGGATTATAAACTCATTGCTTTCTATTAGGGAGGCGCCGATCTGGAGAAACAATTTAAAACGATCTTGAAAGATCACGTGAGTAAGGTAAAATATTTCAGACTAGCTTCCGCACGCGGTTTCACTCGCGTGGAATTCGTTTAAACTTCACCTCTCTATTTAACCCCCTTAGGAGATGCATTTTGCTATCAAAATGCATCTCCTAATAATAGGTAGTGACTCTGCGTGCGGAGCGAAGTAAGGGGTCCCGGATTGAGTTGCCTGCTGGGGCAAACAATTATGTGACAAATGAATACTTTTCGTTTTTTTCGGGCCATAAGTGTTGGGTATGTCTCATTTGTGTTGTCAATGTCATTGCCACTAGACACACAGGGAACATGAGCGTATAGCGTCAGTTATGTATTTCCTAATATACCTGCAACATAACGACGTCGCGGTCGAGCATCTCGGCGCGGCACTTGACGTTGTGGTAGAAGTAGAGCTGGTTGAGCAGCGCGAACCCGTTGCGCCGCCACATGCCCGCCTGCACCTGCGCGATCATCGCCTGCGTGCACAGCACCGGCTCTGCATGGGATAATCAGCTTTATGTTACATTTGGATAGTGCTTGGCTATTTTGGAGTGTCAATGCGAAAGGTCACGATAGTTTACTGTGTCGTTCATTTAATTGTAATCTTTTATCGAATAATTTTAGTAATATTTCGATGTAATTGCATAAATCACGAAATAATAATTAAAACAATTCAAAAACGTGAGTACCCGTTTGCAATAACATGTTTTGTGTTCACAATGATATAAATTTAAAATCATACACTGCTGTGTTTAAAATGGCTGCGTAAGTAAGGTTTTTACACGATGTCCACTCATCATACCAAAAAGCTCTTCATCATAATATATGATAACACATTCACATGTCGTGAATAGGATTCTTCAGCAAAATACTCTTCATCGTACTCTGTTGTTTTACGACGTGTGAATAGGGTTCCTCCCTTATCACATTCCGCTACATACCACACCAACTTATGAATAGGACTCCTCACCGATAAGCTCCTCGGGGGTTGGCTTGGGCCGGTCCTGGCGGTCGAACTCCGCGCTGTGGTACGACAGGCCGTGGCGCTGCAGCTGCAGGTGCAGCCCGGCGATGAACCGCGACAGCGGCCGGTGCACCGACACCGGCTCCGACGACACGTCGTACGGGATCACCGACGCGCTCTGGTTGCCGAGCTCTGGAACGAAGACCGCAACGTCGTTTAACATGACGTGTCAATGCGGTCTGTTAAATTTGTGTGCGCGCGTAGGAACGCGTGCGCGCGTGTGTGTGTGTGTGTGTGCGTGTGTCTTTGTACGCGCCTGTGTGCGTGCGTGCGTGCGTGTGTGGTAATCAGTTGCAAATAAACTGTTGAAAGCATTATACCTCACATCATACAAACTGTCCCCCTCTGCCCTACGGTACGCCTATGGCGCCATTTTCAAACTCTGCTCATAACTTCATTGCTTGAAGATCCGAATGGCGCAATGGTTAACAAACCGGATCGCCGTTCTAAAGGTCCTGGCTTCAATTGCCAGCGATCAATCGATCGTAAATTTTGGTTCTATGTCTAGGTGTATGTCCTTGGTTTGTGTGTTGTCCACCCACGACACAGGGAATCCTATGTAGGTCTGTGACTGTAGCGTTATTTATTATTACACTAGAAAACCGATTATCCCGCCCTCGGTCGTACAGATTCACAAAATTAACTACCACCCACTGGCAATCATATCATGCAAACACCAACCTCTCAGCTCGAGCGGGTTATGCGAGCACGTATCAGCGTGTCGGCGCAGCGCCATGCGGTAGGCGGAGGCGCACAGCGCGCGCTCGGCGGCGCACCACTCCAGCGCGAGCGTGATGCTGTGCGCCAGCTTCACGTGCAGGTTGAACGCCGACTCCCACTCCGGCTCGTACTCCATGTGCTGGCCCACCTGGGGGAGAAGGGATGGCCATGATGTAATCGTCCTATTGTCACATTGTCGAAGAAGCTTACAGCAGAGTTCACAACGCTACTCTAGTGCAGATTGGTGGAGAAGTTTGGTGGTCAGCCAAAGTGTAATCATGATCATGGATTATGATTTCATTTGAAGATACTAAATTACCTTACCAAGATCATACATTTTCCATCTCTGAATACAAATTGACGTCCATATTAACAAATGCATTGTTTGCTTATCCTGAATGCCTTTGTCTGATGTAGTTAATTAATATTAATTGCTTTCACAAATATTAACTTGAAATTAAAAGTGATACCAGGCCTTTATACTCCAAAAACCTCGTATCACTAACATACTAACTACAAAATGACAAAAGATTTTCTATAACAGGACATACATAATCAAACATTGCTTATCCAAAGCCAACCAACCTGTCTAACCACGGAGTCCATGCCTTGCATCATAACGAGCAGGTTCAGCATGAGCGACAGTCCATGCAGGAAGCCCTTGCGGAGATCGTCGTCGAAGCTGGTGGGTACCGAGCCGAGCAGGTACTTCACGTCGTACAGGATGAACTGCGCGCGCTTGAAGTTCATCGACACTTGGTTCCTGTCGAACTCGAGACGACCCTTGGGGACAAATATGTGTTTATGTAAGATGTAGTTCGGATTAGACAAATAGTAAACTTTGAAAAACTATCAAAACTTGAGCCGGCATCCTGCTAATTTATAAATGCTTAACTTAGCTTTTGTTTGAATAGTTTGGACACATTTTTATACGGAATAAAATTATATGTTAAAAATGTGTCAAACAAACAGTTATACATTAGTTAGAAGAATAGGGACAATGATTGCGTATGATCGATCAAGTAGTCCGTTAACACCTTAACATAAACAAAGAACCTTAAAGATCCTCCCTGGCTAAATTATCTTTATCGGCTTTATCATTGAAGCACATACACATCTTCGATAACAACATAATTATTACGTATATTAACGTAACAAACTCACCTCAGCGTTGCAGCGCCGCTTGCACTCGCTAACGAAGGTGTTCATGACGACGAAGAGCGCGTCGTGCTGCGCGATCAGCAGGTGCGCCAGCGTGGGCGTGGTGTACAGCTGCACCGACAGCGACGCGATCGAGAACGAGTGGTCGTGGTCGTCGCGGATGAAGTCCTTCAGGATCGAACCTGAGAAATGGATCGTATGGATGTTGAAATAAATCTTTGTCAACTGTCATAATTTAGGAAGAAAATGTGTCGTAGTTAATGATGTTTTGATGTATTTTTGAGAAAAAAAAAAATTATAGCCTGCTGGGCTGAAGTGAAAGCTGATGAGCCACCTAATGGTAAGTGGATATCGTCGCCTATGCAAGTAACACCAGGGAAATACGAGTGCAATACAGGCACTAACGTGAACGGTTTTCACCTTTCTAATAAAAAGCAGGCCGAAAAAATTAAAACTGAAAATTGTTGAAGGATATAAAGTAAATATTCATTACTTTCAATTATTATTAATCTATTAAAATTAATGACTAGTTGCTTCAATAAAATCAACAATTTATAGTCTCACCCTCAATAAACACCTACCATAATTCTTAGTATACAGCTTCGCCATAGCCCGTTTGGTATCATAATCCATCAGCGTAGTAACAATCAGCAGTCGATGCCAGGCCGTGCGGGCCGCCTTCCACATGCGGCAGTCGTTCTGCATGATGCCCACGGCCACGCCCCCCGGGCCGGCCGCGCCGCACACCGACCACGCCCCCTCGCTCGGCTCCTCCCCCAACACAACCTGGCTCACCGCCACGCGGAGACTCTGCTCTTGGCTTACGAAGTTCTGGAGCCTGTAATGGATGGGTACAAGATATTTGACCGTGAAAATCTTTGGGATTAGGATAAGGGTAAACGAATACTGATGATGAAGGTGATAATGATAATTATTATGATTGTCACTATAACAAATTACTTGATTATACATTTCATTTGCTACTGATCTAGTTTTACTACCAAGCTAGTTACGATACAATAAAATATTCCTTTTTCTTTCATTTTCGAGTGTTATGTTTCAAATGCTATTTCACCATTTTTACAAAATGTTTTGTTGAAATTATCATTACATTTCCTTAATTTGGGGCCTCTTCAAGCGGTGATAGCATCGGCCTGTACTTGTGATATCAGTTGAAAAACCACAAAAGAATAAATATAAGATGAAACTCACCAAGTCAACAGCTTCATCGCGAACATCTGATGCGCGACGACGTGCGCGTGCATCACTAGCGTTTTCAACGAGGGCCCGTGTCGCGACGTGAACCTACGTACAACACGCAACGTGTGTAGTGCATCTACCGTACACGTAACAAAACTCACCACATCAAAAGCTTCGTCGTGTAGTGTTCGTGGGCGTACACGTGTGCGTGCGTAACGCGCACGTGGAACGCGAGCACGCGCCGCGACGTGAACCGTTCGAGCATTGCGGTGCGGCTGTGTTGTTATGCCGCAACAAACACCACGGTATACCAATTACACTTTGCAGTGTTTCAATTAACTAAAAGCTTTACGCGTCCCAATTGTCTTTTAACAATTTTCGGACCACTGCGTTGTATGTGTCGCTTTGTAATTACTTGGCTACAGCTGGAATGTATTTCACCATGCTGTAGTTAATGTCCAAGCCAACTGACCGACGTTCCTACCTAATCTGACAATTTCTTAGATGACTTATCTATCGCTATCTAACTATAACAACCGTGTACGAAAATTATTCACATAATTTGTTATACCTGTGTCGGTTGGTTCAATACTCATAAGGTGTGGTAATAATACCCTAACAGTGATGTGTTCATGCGATTTACACTTCCTCCAAGACATGGTCAGCAGATCTTCAATAATTCAAAGGCTTTCAAAGCTTAAATCGGAAACCATACGCTTAATATGCCTTCACATATAATTATCATATTTCCCTCCAATACGACGTACATCCATATCAACGAAAACGGATTATAAACTTAAGCGCAGAGGCGCACGACTCGTGCGAATGTTTCATTCCTACTCATAATACACAAAAACAATCCGACTCAAAAACCTAATCCCTTTACTCAAAATACACTACTACACTTATACGTATACTACGTGACGTATACTCACGACTCGATATCGTTCTTGAGCTTGTCGCACACTTGGAAGGAGTTGCACTTGACGAGCGCGCGGCCCTCGCGGTCGATCAGCGAGACCAGCTCCACCGAGTCGCGGTGGTTGCACTTCATCACTCGGTTCAGCGCCGTTATCACCTGCCGATAGAGTTCAATTTTTGTCAACAATTGTTGTTAAGTTAATTTTATTGTGTTTTTACAGTGATACACTTGGTTATTATATTTCTTGTTCTTAGTTATTTATCAGTCATTACACTTAGACATTTCTTTGTTCTTGTTCCAAAATAATTGTACGTCTCAAAGCAAAATCAGATCGTTTATTTTCTCTTATCGGTTTAATAACAAAAGATTTTTTACGTGGGAGGGCCGTTAACCCGCCGCACAACCCCCAAAATGCCGGAGGACCACACCCTAC